>JBBPBP010001182.1:0-13355 GCA_037974735.1 Cicer chorassanicum
TTAACCAATCTTGTGCATCCAATAAGTGATTTTGTGTCATTGGTTGAACATTTAGGTCATTTTCGTCCTCCCAAGGCTTATTATCGTCCAATTTGGGTTTTTAACAAATCTTGTGCATCCAATAAGTGATTTTGTGTCATTGGTTGAACATTTAGGTCATTTTCCTACTCCTTATGCTTATTCTCGTCCAATTAGGGTTTTTAACCAATCTTGTGCATCCAATAAGTGATTTTGTGTCATTGGTTGAACATATAGGTCATTTTCATCCTCCCAAGGCTTATTCCCATCCAATTAGGGTTTTTAACCAATCTTGTGCTTCCAATAAGTGATTTTGTGTCATTGGTTGAACATATAGGTCATTTTTGTCCTCCCAAGGCTTATTGTCGTCCAATAAGTGTTTTTAACCAATCTTGTGCATCCAATAAGTGATTTTGTCATTGGTTGAACATTTAGGTCATTTTCGTCCTCCCAAGGACTTATTCTCGTCCAATTAGGGTTTTTAACCAATATTGTGCATCCAATAAGTGATTTTGAGTCATTGGTTGAACATTTAGGTCATTTTCGTCCTCCCTAGGCTTATTCTCGTCCAATTAGGGTTTTGAACCAATCTTGTGCATCCAATAAGTGATTTTGTGTCATTTTTTGAACATTTAGGTCATTTTCGTCCTCCAAGGGCTTATTCTCGTCCAATTAGGGTTTTTAACCAATCTTGTGCATCTAATAAGTACATTGGTGTCATTGGTTGAACATTTAGGTCATTTTCGTCCTCCCAAGGCTTATTCTCGTCCAATTAGGGTTTTTAACCAATCTTGTGCATCCAATAAGTGATTTTGTGTCATTGGTTGAACATTTAGGTCATTTTCGTCCTCCAGGGGCTTATTCTCGTCCAATTAGGGTTTTTAACCAATCTTGTGCATCCAATAAGTGATTTTGTGTCATTGGTTGAACATTTAGGTCATTTTCGTCCTCCCAAGGCTTATTCTCGTCCAATTAGGGTTTTTAACCAATCTTGTGCATCCAATAAGTACATTTGTGTCATTGGTTGAACATTTCGGTCATTTTCCTCCTCCCTAGGCTTATTCTCGTCCAATTAGGGTTTTCAACCAATCTTGTGCATCTAATAAGTGATTTTGTGTCATTGGTTGAACATTTAGGTCATTTTCGATCTCCCATGGCTTATTCTCGTCCAATTAGGGTTTTTAACCAATCTTGTGCATCCAATAAGTGATTTTGTGTTATTGGTTGAACATTTAGGTCATTTTCGTCCTCCCAAGGCTTATTCTCGTCCAATTAGGGTTTTTAACGAATCTTGTGCATCCAATAAGTGATTTTGTGTCATTGGTTGAACATTTAGGTCATTTTCGTCCTCCCAAGGCTTATTCTCGTCCAATTAGGGTTTTTAACCAATCTTGTGCATCCAATAAGTGATTTTGTGTCATTGGTTGAACATTTAGGTCATTTTCGTCCTCCCAAGGCTTATTCTCGTCCAATTAGGGTTTTTAACCAATCTTGTGCATCCAATAAGTACATTTGTGTCATTGGTTGAACATTTAAGTCATTTTTGTCCTCCCAAGGCTTATTCTCGTCCAATTAGGGTTTTTAACCAATCTTGTGCATCCAATAAGTGATTTTGTGTCATTGGTTGAACATTTAGGTCATTTTCGTCCTCCCAAGGCTTATTCTCGTCCAATTAGGGTTTTTAACCAATCTTGTGCATCCAATAAGTACATTTGTGTCATTGGTTGAACATTTAGGTCATTTTCGTCCTCGCAAGGATTATTCTCGTCCAATTAGAATTTTTAACCAATCTTGTGCATTCAATAAGTACATTTGTGTCATTGGTTGAACATGTAGGTCATTTTCGTCCTCCCTAGGCTTATTCTCGTCCAATAAGGGGTTTTAACCAATCTTGTGCATCCAATAAGTGATTTTGTGTCATTGTCTAACATTTATGTTATTTTTGTCCTCCCAAGGCTTATTCTCGTCCAATTAGGGTTTTTAACCAATCTTGTGCATCCAATAAGTGATTTTGTGTCATTGGTTGAACATTTAGGTCATTTTCGTCCTCCCAAGGCTTATTCTCGTCTAATTAGGGTTTTTAACCAATGTTGTGCATCCAATAAGTGATTTTGTATCATTGTTTGAACATTTAGGTCATTTTCGTCCTCCCAAGGCTTATTCTCGTCCAATTAGGGTTTTTAACCAATCTTGTGCATCCAATAAGTACATTTGTGTCATTGGTTGAACATTTAGGTCATTTTCGTCCTCCCAAGGCTTATTCTCGTCCAATTAGGGTTTTTATCCAACCTTGTGCATCCAATAAGTGATTTTGTGTCATTGGTTGAACATTTAGGTCATTTTCGTCCTCCCAAGGCTTATTCTCGTCCAATTAGGGTTTTTAACCAATCTTGTGCATCCAATAAGTACATTTGTGTCATTGGTTGAACATTTAGGTCATTTTCGTCCTCCCAAGGCTTATTCTCGTCCAATTAGGGGTTTTAACCAATCTTGTGCATCCAATAAGTACATTTGTGTCATTGATTGATTATTTAGGTCATTTTCGTCCTCCCAAGGCTTATTCTCGTCCAATTAGGGTTTTTAACCAATCTTGTGCATCCAATAAGTGATTTTGTGTCATTGGTTGAACATTTAGGTCATTTTCGTCCTCCCAAGGCTTATTCTCGTCTAATTAGAGTTTTTAACCAATCTTGTGCATCCAATAAGTACATTTGTGTCATTGGTTGAACATTTAGCTCATTTTCGTCCTCCAGAGGCTTATTCTCGTCCAATTAGGGTTTTTAACCAATCTTGTGCATCCAATATGTACATTTGTGTCATTGGTTGAACATTTAGGTCATTTTCGTCTTCCCTAGGCTTATTCTCGTCCAATTAGGGTTTTTAACCAATCTTATGCATCCAATAAGTGATTTTGTGTCATTGGTTGAACATTTAGGTCATTTTCGTCCTCCCAAGGCTTATTCTCGTCCAATTAGGGTTTTTAACCAATCTTGTGCATCCAATAAGTACATTTGTGTCATTGGTTGAACATTTAGGTCATTTTCATCCTCTCAAGGCTTATTCTCGCCCAATTAGGGTTTTTAACCAATCTTGTGCATCCAATAAGTGATTTTGTGTCATTGGTTGAACATTTAGGTCATTTTCGTCCTCCCAAGGCTTATTCTCGTCCAATTAGGGTTTTTAACCAATCTTGTGCATCCAATAAGTACATTTGTGTCATTGGTTGAACATTTAGGTCATTTTCGTCCTCCCTGGGCTTATTCTCGTCCAATTAGGGTTTTTAACCAATCTTGTGCATCCAATAAGTACATTTGTGTCATTGGTTGAAAATTTAGGTCATTTTCGTCCTCCCACGGCTTATTCTCGTCCAATTAGGGTTTTTAACCAATCTTGTGCATCCAATAAGTGATTTTGTGTCATTGGTTGAACATTTACGTCATATTCGTCCTCCCAAGGCTTATTCTCGTCCAATTAGGGGTTTTAACCAATCTTGTGCATCCAATAAGTGATTTTGTGTCATTGGTTGAACATTTAGGTCATTTTCGTCCTCCCAAGGCTTATTCTCGTCCAATTAGGGTTTTTAACCAATCTTGTGCATCCAATAAGTACATTTGTGTCATTGGTTGAACATTTAGGACATTTTCGTCCTCCCAAGGCTTATTCTCCTCCAATTAGGGTTTTTAACCAACCTTGTGCATCCAATAATTACATTTCTGTCATTGGTTGAACATTTGGGTCATTTTCGTCCTCCCAAGGCTTATTCTCTTCCAATTAGGGTTTTTAACGAATCTTGTGCATCCAATAAGTACATTTATTTTATTGGTTGGACATTTAGGTCATTTTCGTCGTCCCTAGGCTTATTCTCGTCCAAATAAGGTTTTTAACCAATCTTGTGCATCCAATAAGTGATTTTGTGTCATTGGTTGAACATTTAGGTCATTTTCGTCCTCCCAAGGCTTATTCTCGTCCAATTAGGGTTTTTAACCAATCTTGTGCATCCAATAAGTGATTTTGTGTCATTGGTTGAACATTTAGGTCATTTTCATCCTACCTAGTCTTATTCTCGTCCAATTAGGGTTTTTAACCAATCTTGTGCATCCAATAAGTAATTTTGTGTCATTGGTTGAACATTTAGGTCATTTTCGTCCTCTCAAGGCTTATTCTCGTCCAATTAGGGTTTTTAACCAATCTTGTGCATCCAATAAGTGATTTTGTGTCATTGGTTGAACATTTAGGTCATTTTCGTCCTCCCATGGCTTATTCTCGTCCAATTAGGGTTTTTAACCAATCTTGTGCATTCAATAAGTGATTTTGTGTCATTGGTTGAACATTTAGGTCATTTTCGTCCTCCCAAGGCTTATTCTCGTCCAATTAGGGTTTTTAACCAATCTTGTGCATCCAATAAGTACATTTGTGTCATTGGTTGAACATTTAGGTCATTTTCGTCCTCCCAAGGCTTATTCTCGTCCAATTAGGGTTTTTAATCAATCTTGAGCATCCAATAAGTACATTTGAGTCATTGGTTCAACATTTAGGTTTTTAACCAATCTTGTGCATCCAATAAGTGATTTTGTGTCATTGGTTGAACATTTAGGTCATTTTCGTCCTCCCAATGCTTATTCTCGTCCAATTAGGGTTTTTAACCAATCTTGTGCATCCAATAAGTACATTTGTGTCATTGGTTGAACATTTAGGTCATTTTCGTCCTCCCAATGATTATTCTCGTCCAATTAGGGTTTTTAACCAATCTTGTGCATCCAATAAGAATATTTGTGTCATTGGTTGAACATTTAGGTCATTTTCGTCCTCCCAAGGCTTATTCTCGTCCAATTAGGGTTTTTAACCAATCTTGTGCATCCTATAAGTGATTTTGTGTCATTGGTTGAACATTTAGGTCATTTTCGTCCTCCCAAGGCTTATTCTCGTCCAATTAGGGTTTTGAACCAATCTTATGCATCCAATAAGTGATTTAGTGTCATTGTTTGAACGTTTAGGTTATTTTCGTCCTCCCAAGGCTTATTCTCGTCCAATTAGGGTTTTTAACCACTCTTGTGCATCCAATAAGTACATTTGTGTCATTGGTTGAACATTTAGGTCATTTTCGTCCTCCCAAGGCTTATTCTCGTCCAATTAGGGTTTTTTACCAATCTTTTGCATCCAATAAGTACATTTGTGTCATTGGTTGAACATTTAGGTCATTTTCGTCCTCACAAGGCTTATTCTCGTCCAAATAGGGTTTTTAACCAATCTTGTGCATCCAATAAGTGATTTTGTGTCATTGGTTGAACATTTAGGTCATTTTCGTCCTCCTAAGGCTTATTCTCGTCCAATTAGGGTTTTCAACCAATCTTGAGCATCCAATAAGTGATTTTGTGTCATTGGTAGAACATTTAGGTCATTTTCGTCCTACCAAGGCTTATTCTCGTCCAATTAGGGTTTTTAACCAATCTTGTGCATCCTATAAGTGATTTTGTGTCATTGGTTGAACATTTAGGTCATTTTCGTCCTCCCAAGGCTTATTCTCGTCCAATTAGGGTTTTGAACCAATCTTATGCATCCAATAAGTGATTTAGTGTCATTGTTTGAACGTTTAGGTTATTTTCGTCCTCCCAAGGCTTATTCTCGTCCAATTAGGGTTTTTAACCAATCTTGTGCATCCAATAAGTACTTTTGTGTCATTGGTTGAACATTTAGGTCATTTTCGTCCTCCCAAGGCTTATTCTCGTCCAATTAGGGTTTTTAACCAATCTTGTGCATCCAATAAGTACATTTGTGTCATTGGTTTAACATTTAGGTCATTTTCGTCCTCCCAAGGCTTATTCTCGTCCAATTAGGGTTTTTAACCAATCTTGTGCATCCAATAAGTACATTTGTTTCATTGGTTGAACATTTAGGTCATTTTCATCCTCCCAAGGCTTATTCTTGTTCAATTAGGATTTTTAACCAATCTTGTGCATCCAATAAGTGATTTTGTGTCATTGGTTGAACATTTAGGTCATTTTCGTCCTCCCAAGGCTTATTCTCGTCCAATTAGGGTTTTTAACCAATCTTGTGCATCCAATAAGTACATTTGTGTCATTGGTTGAACATTTAAGTCATTTTCTTCCTCCCAAGGCTTATTCTCGTCCAATTAGGGTTTTTAACCAATCTTGTGCATCCAATAAGTACATTTGTGTCATTGGTTGAACATTTAGGTCATTTTCGTCCTCCCAAGGCTTATTCTCGTCCAATTAGGGTTTTTAACCAATCTTGTGCATCCAATAAGTACATTTGTGTCATTGGTTGAACATTTAGGTCATTTTCATCCTCCCTAGGCCTTTTCTCGTCCAATTAGGGTTTTTAACCAATCTTGTGGATCCAATAAGTGATTTTGTGTCATTGGTTGAACATTTAGGTCATTTTCATCCTCCCAATGCTTATTCTCGTCCAATTAGGGGTTTTAACCAATCCTGTGCATCCAATAAGTGATTTTGTGTCATTGGTTGAACATTTAGGTCATTTTCGTCCTCCCAAGGCTTATTCTCGTCCAATTAGGGTTTTTAACCAATCTTGTGCATCCAATAAGTACATTTGTGTCATTGGTTGAACATTTAGGTCATTTTCGTCCTCCCAAGGCTTATTCTTGCCAATTAAAGTTTTTAACCAATCTTGTGCATCCAATAAGTGATTTTGTGTCATTAGTTGAACATTTAGGTCATTTTCGTCCTCCATAGCCTTATTCTCGTCCAATTAGGGTTTTTAACCAATCTTGTACATCCAATAAGTACATTTGTGTCATTGGTTGAACATTTAGGTCATTTTCGTCCTCCCAAGGCTTATTCTCGACCAATTAGGGTTTTTAACCAATCTTGTGCATCCAATAAGTGATTTTGTGTCATTGGTTGAACATTTAGGTCATTTTCGTCCTTCCAAGGCTTATTCTCGTCCAATTAGGGTTTTTAACCAATATTGTGCATCCAATAAGTGATTTTGTGTCATTGGTTGAACATTTAGGTCATTTTCGTCCTCCCAAGGCTTATTCTCGTCCAATTAGGGTTTTTAACCAATCTTGTGCATCCAATAAGTACATTTGTGTCATTGGTTGAACATTTAGGTCATTTACGCCCTCCCAAGGCTTATTGTCGTCCAATTAGGGTTTTTAACCAATCTTGAGCATCCAATAAGTGATTTTGTGTCATTGGTTGAACATTTAAGTCATTTTCGTCCTCCCAAGGCTTATCCCTATCCAATTAGGGTTTTTAACCAATCTTGTGCATCCAATAAGTGATTTTGTGTCATTGGTTGAACATTTAGGTCATTTTCGTCCTCCCAAGGCTTATTCTCGTCCAATTAGGGTTTTTAACCAATCTTGTGCATCCAATAAGTACATTTGTGTCATTGGTTGAACATTTCGGTCATTTTCGTGCTCCTAAGGTTTATTCTCGTCCAATTAGGGGTTTTAACCAATCTTGTGCATCCAATAAGTGATTTTGTGTCATTGGTTGAACATTTAGGTCATTTTCGTCCTCCCAAGGCTTATTCTCGTCCAATTAGGGTTTTTAACCAATCTTGTGCATCCAATAAGTGATTTTGTGTCATTGGTTGAACATTTAGGTCATTTCCGTCCTTCCAAGGCATATTCTCGTTCAATTAGGGTTTTTGACCAATCTTGTGCATCCTATAAGTGATTTTGTGTCATTGGTTGAACATTTAGGTCATTTTCGTCCTCCCAAGGCTTATTCTCGTCCAATTAGGGTTTTTAACCAATCTTGTGCATCCAATAAGTACATTTGTGTCATTGGTTGAACATTTAAGTTATTTTCGTCCTCCCAAGGCTTATTCTCGTCCAATTAGGGTTTTTAACCAACTTGTGCATCCAATAAGTACATTTGTGTCATTGGTTGAACATTTAGGTCATTTTCGTCCTCCCAAGGCTTATTCTCGTCCAATTAGGGTTTTTAACCAATCTTGTGCATCCAATAAGTGATTTTGTGTCATTGGTTGAACATTTAGGTCATTTTCATCCTCGCTATGCTTCTTCTCGTCCGATTAGGGTTTTTAACCAATCTTGTGCATCCAATAAGTGATTTTGTGTCATTGGTTGAACATTTAGGTCATTTTCGTCCTCCCAAGGCTTATTCTCGTCCAATTAGGGTTTTGAACCAATCTTATGCATCCAATAAGTGCTTTAGTGTCATTGTTTGAACGTTTAGGTTATTTTCGTCCTCCCAAGGCTTATTCTCGTCCAATTAGGGTTTTTAACCAATCTTGTGCATCCAATAAGTACATTTGTGTCATTGGTTGAACATTTAGGTCATTTTCGTCCTCCCAAGGCTTATTCTCGTCCAATTAGGGTTTTTTACCAATCTTTTGCATCCAATAAGTACATTTGTGTCATTGGTTGAACATTTAGGTCATTTTCGACCTCCCAAGGCTTATTCTCGTTCAATTAGGGTTTTTAACCAATCTTGTGCATCCAATAAGTGATTTTGTGTCATTGGTTGAACATTTAGGTCATTTTCGTCCTCCCAAGGCTTATTCTCGTCCAATTAGGGTTTTGAACCAATCTTATGCATCCAATAAGTGATTTAGTGTCATTGTTTGAACGTTTAGGTTATTTTCGTCCTCCCAAGGCTTATCCTCGTCCAATTAGGGTTTTTAACCAATCTTTGCATCCAATAAGTACATTTGTGTCATTGGTTGAACATTTAGGTCATTTTCGTCCTCCCAAGGCTTATTCTCGTCCAATTAGGGTTTTTTACCAATCTTTAGCATCCAATAAGTACATTTGTGTCATTGGTTGATCATTTAGGTCATTTTCGTCCTCCCAAGGCTTATTCTCGTTTAATTAGGGTTTTTAACCAATCTTGTGCATCCAATAAGTGATTTTGTGTCATTGGTTGAACATTTAGGTCATTTTCGTCCTCCCAAGGCTTATTCTCGTCCAATTAGGGTTTTGAACCAATCTTATGCATCCAATAAGTGATTTAGTGTCATTGTTTGAACGTTTAGGTTATTTTCGTCCTCCCAAGGCTTATTCTCGTCCAATTAGGGTTTTTAACCAATCTTGTGCATCCAATAAGTACATTTGTGTCATTGGTTGAACATTTAGGTCATGTTCGTCCTCCCAAGGCTTATTCTCGTCCAATTAGGGTTTTTTACCAATCTTTTGCATCCAATAAGTACATTTGTGTCTTTGGTTGAACATTTAGGTCATTTTCGTCCTCCCAAGGCTTATTCTCGTTCAATTAGGGTTTTTAACCAATCTTGTGCATCCAATAAGTGATTTTGTGTCATTGGTTGAACATTTAGGTCATTTTCGTCCTCCCAAGGCTTATTCTTAACCAATTAGGGTTTTTAACCAATCTTTTGCATCCAATAAGTGATTTTGTGTCATTGGTTGAACATTTAGGTCATTTTCGTCCTCCCCAGGCTTATTCTCGTCCAATTAGGGTTTTTAACCAATCTTGTGCATCCAATAAGTGATTTTGTGTCATTGGTTGAACATTTAGGTCATTTTCGTCCTCCCCAGGCTTATTCTCGTCCAATTAGGGTTTTTAACTAATCTTGTGCATCCAATAAGTGATTTTCTGTGATTGGTTGAACATTTAGGTCATTTTTGCTTCCCAAGGCTTATTCTCGTCCAATTTGGGTTTTTAACCAATCTTGTGCATCCAATAAGTACATTTGTGTCATTGGTTGTACATTTAGGTCATTTTCGTCCTCACAAGGCTTATTCTCGTCCAAATAGGGTTTTTAACCAATCTTGTGCATCCAATAAGTGATTTTGTGTCATTGGTTGAACATTTAGGTCATTTTCGTCCTCCCAAGGCTTATTCTCGTCCAATTAGGGTTTTGAACCAATCTTATGCATCCAATAAGTGATTTAGTGTCATTGTTTGAACGTTTAGGTTATTTTCGTCCTCCCAAGGCTTATTCTCGTCCAATTAGGGTTTTTAACCACTCTTGTGCATCCAATAAGTACATTTGTGTCATTGGTTGAACATTTAGGTCATTTTCGTCCTCCCAAGGCTTATTCTCGTCCAATTAGGGTTTTTTACCAATCTTTTGCATCCAATAAGTACATTTGTGTCATTGGTTGAACATTTAGGTCATTTTCGTCCTCCCAAGGCTTATTCTCGTTCAATTAGGGTTTTTAATCAATCTTGTTCATCCAATAAGTGATTTTGTGTCATTGGTTGAACATTTAGGTCATTTTCGTCCTCCCAAGGCTTATTCTCGTTCAATTAGGGTTTTTAACCAATCTTGTGCTTCCAATAAGTGATTTTGTGTCATTGGTTGAACATTTAGGTCATTTTCGTCCTCCCAAGGCTTATTCTCGTTCAATTAGGGTTTTTAACCAATCTTGTGCATCCAATAAGTGATTTTGTGTCATTGGTTGAACATTTAGGTCATTTTCGTCCTCCCAAGGCTTATTCTTAACCAATTAGGGTTTTTAACCAATCTTGTGCATCCAATAAGTGATTTTGTGTCATTGGTTGAACATTTAGGTCATTTTCGTCCTCCCCAGGCTTATTCTTGTCCAATTAGGGTTTTTAACCAATCTTGTGCATCCAATAAGTGATTTTGTTTCATTGGTTGAACCTGTAGGTCATTTTCGTCCTCCCAAGGCTTATTCTCGTCCAATTAGGGTTTTTAACCAATCTTGTGCATCCAATAAGTGATTTTGTGTCATTGGTTGAACATTTAGGTCATTTTCGTCCTCCCAATGACTTATTCTCGTCCAATTAGGGTTTTTAACCAATGTTGTGCATCCAATAAGTGATTTTGAGTCATTGGTTGAACATTTAGGTCATTTTCGTCCTCCCTAGGCTTATTCTCGTCCAATTAGGGTTTTGAACCAATCTTGTGCATCCAATAAGTGATTTTGTGTCATTGGTTGAACATTTAGGTCATTTTCATCCTCCCAAGGCTTATTCCCATCCAACTAGGGTTTTTAACCAATCTTGTGCATCCAATAAGTGATTTTGTGTCATTGGTTGAACATTTAGGTCATTTTTGTCCTCCCAAGGCTTATTCTCGTCCAATAAGTGTTTTTAACCAATCTTGTGCATCCAATAAGTGATTTTGTCATTGGTTGAACATTTAGGTCATTTTCGTCCTCCCAAGGACTTATTCTCGTCCAATTAGGGTTTTTAACCAATCTTGTGCATCCAATAAGTGATTTTGTATCATTGGTTGAACATTTAGGTCATTTTTGTCCTCCCAAGGCTTATTCTTAACCAATTAGGGTTTTTAACCAATCTTGTGCATCCAATAAGTGATTTTGTGTCATTGGTTGAACATTTAGGTCATTTTCGTCCTCCCAAGGCTTATTCTTAACCAATTAGGGTTTTTAACCAATCTTGTGCATCCAATAAGTGATTTTGTGTCATTGGTTGAACATTTAGGTCATTTTCGTCCTCCCTAGGCTTATTCTCGTCCAATTAGGGATTTTAACCAATCTTGTGCATCCAATAAGTGATTTTGTGTCATTGGTTGATTATTTAGGTCATTTTCGTCCTCCCAAGGCTTATTCTCGTCCAATTAGGGTTTTTAACCAATCTTGTGCATCCAATAAGTACATTTGTGTCATTGGTTGAACATTTAGGTCATTTTTGTCCTCCCAAGGCTTATTCTCGTCCAATTAGGGTTTTTAACCAATCTTGTGCATCCAATAAGTGATTTTGTGTCGTTGGTTGAACATTTAGGTCATTTTCGTCCTCCCAAGGCTTATTCTCGTTCAATTAGGGTTTTTAACCAATCTTGTGCATCCAATAAGTGATTTTGTGTCATTGGTTGAACATTTAGGTCATTTTCGTCCTCCCAAGGCTTATTCTCGTTCAATTAGGGTTTTGAACCAATCTTGTGCATCCAATAAGTGATTTTGTGTCATTGGTTGAACATTTAGGTCATTTCCATCTTCCCAATGCTTATTCTCGTCCAATTTGGGTTTTTAACCAATCTTGTGCATCCAATAAGTGATTTTGTGTCATTGGTTGAACATTTAGGTCATTTTCGTCCTCCCAAGGCTTATTCTCGTCCAATTAGGGTTTTTAACCAATCTTCTGCATCCAATAAGTGATTTTGTGTCATTGATTGAACATTTTGGTCATTTTCGTCCTCCCAAGGCTTATTCTCGTCCAATTAGGGTTTTTAACCAATCTTGTGCATCCAATAAGTACATTTGTGTCATTGGTTCAATATTTAGGTCATTTTCATCCTCCCAAGGCTTATTCTCGTCCAATTAGGGTTTTAAACCAATCTTGTGCATCCAATAAGTACATTTGTGTCATTGGTTGAACATTTAGGTCATTTTCTTCCTCCTAAGGCTTATTCTCGTCCAATTAGGGTTTTTAACCAATCTTGTGCATCCAATAAGTGATTTTGTGTCATTGGTTGAACATTTAGGTCATTTTCGTCCTCCCAAGGCTTATTCTCGTCCAATTAGGGTTTTTAACCAATCTTGTGCATCCAATATGTGATTTTGTGTCATTGGTTGAACATTAAGGTCATTTTCGTCCTCCCAAGGCTTATTCTTAACCAATTAGGGTTTTTAACCAATCTTGTGCATCCAATAAGTGATTTTGTGTCATTGGTTGAACATTTAGGTCATTTTCGTCCTCCCCAGGCTTATTCTCGTCCAATTAGGGTTTTTAACCAATCTTGTGCATCCAATAAGTGATTTTGTTTCATTGGTTGAACATGTAGGTCATTTTCGTCCTCCCAAGGCTTATTCTCGTCCAATTAGGGTTTTTAACCAATCTTGTGCATCCAATAAGTGATTTTGTGTCATTGGTTGAACATTTAGGTCATTTTCGTCTTCCCAATGACTTATTCTCGTCCAATTAGGGTTTTTAACCAATTTTGTGCATCCAATAAGTGATTTTGAGTCATTGGTTGAACATTTAGGTCATTTTCGTCCTCCCTAGGCTCATTCTCTACCAATGAGGGTTTTTAACCAATCTTCTGCATCCAATAAGTGATTTTGTGTCATTGGTTGAACATTTAGGTCATTTTCGTCATCCCAAGACTTATTCTCGTCCAATTAGGGTTTTTAACCAATCTTGAGCATCCAATAAGTGATTTTGTGTCATTGGTTGAAAATTTAGGTCATTTTCGTCCTCCCTAGGCTTATTCTCGTCCAATTAGGGTTTTTAACCAATCTTGAGCATCCAATAAGTGATTTTGTGTCATTGGTTGAACATTTAGGTCATTTTCGTCCTACCAAGGCTTATTCTCGTCCAATTAGGGTTTTTAACCAATCTTGATCATCCAATAAGTGATTTTGTGTCATTGGTTGAACATTTAGGTCATTTTCGTCCTCCCTAGGCTTATTCTCGTCCAATTAGGGTTTT
>JBBPBP010001183.1:0-13353 GCA_037974735.1 Cicer chorassanicum
GATGCACAAGATTGGTTAAAAACCCTAATTGGACGAGAATAAGCCTAGGGAGGACGAAAATGACCTAAATGTTCAACCAATGACACAAAATCACTTATTGGATGCGTAAGATTGGTTAAAAACCCTAATTGGACGAGAATAAGCCTAGGGAGGATGAAAATGACCTAAATGTTCAACCAATGATACAAAATTAATTATTGAATGCACAAGATTGGTTAAAAACCCTAATTGGACGAGAATAAGCAAATGGAGGACGAAAATGACCTAAATGTTTAACCAATGACACAAAATCACTTATTGGATGCACAAGATTGGTTAAAAACCCTAATTGGACGAGAATAAGCCTTGGGAGGACAAAAATGACCTAAATGTTCAACCAATGACACAAATGTACTTATTTGATGCACAAGATTGGTTAAAAACCCTAATTGGACGAGAATAAGCCTAGGGAGGACGAAAATGACCTAAATGTTCAACCAATGACACAAAATCACTTATTGGATGCGTAAGATTGGTTAAAAACCCTAATTGGACGAGAATAAGCCTAGGGAGGATGAAAATGACCTAAATGTTCAACCAATGATACAAAATTAATTATTGAATGCACAAGATTGGTTAAAAACCCTAATTGGACGAGAATAAGCAAATGGAGGACGAAAATGACCTAAATGTTTAACCAATGACACAAAATCACTTATTGGATGCACAAGATTGGTTAAAAACCCTAATTGGACGAGAATAAGCCTTGGGAGGACAAAAATGACCTAAATGTTCAACCAATGACACAAATGTACTTATTTGATGCACAAGATTGGTTAAAAACCCTAATTGGACGAGAATAAGCCTAGGGAGGACGAAAATGACCTAAATGTTCAACCAATGACACAAAATCACTTATTGGATGCGTAAGATTGGTTAAAAACCCTAATTGGACGAGAATAAGCCTAGGGAGGATGAAAATGACCTAAATGTTCAACCAATGATACAAAATTAATTATTGAATGCACAAGATTGGTTAAAAACCCTAATTGGACGAGAATAAGCCTATGGAGGACGAAAATGACCTAAATGTTTAACCAATGACACAAAATCACTTATTGGATGCACAAGATTGGTTAAAAACCCTAATTGGACGAGAATAAGCCTTGGGAGGACAAAAATGACCTAAATGTTCAACCAATGACACAAATGTACTTATTTGATGCACAAGATTGGTTAAAAACCCTAATTTGACGAGAATAAGCCAAGGGAGGACGAAAATGACATAAATGTTCAACCAATGACACAAAATCACTAATTGGATGCACAAGATTGGTTAAAAACCCTAATTGGACGAGAATAAGCCTAGGGAGCACGAAAATGACCTAAATGTTCAACCAATGACATAAATGTACTTATTGGATGCACAAGATTGGTTAAAAACCCTAATTGGACGAGAATAAGCCTTAGGAGGTCGAAAATGACCTAAATGTTCAACCAATGGCACAAAATACTTTATTGGATGCACAAGATTGGTTAAAAACCCTTATTGGATGAGAATAAGCCTTGGGAGGACGAAAATGACCTAAATGTTCATCCAATGACACAAAATCACTTATTGGATACACAAGATTGGTTATAAACCCTAATTGGACGAGAATAAGCCTAGGGAGGACGAAAGTGACCTAAATGTTCAACCAATGACACAAAATCACTTATTGGATGCGTAAGATTGGTTAAAAACCCTAATTGGGTGAGAATAAGCCTAGGGAGGACGAAAATGACCTAAATGTTCAACCAATGATACAAAATTAATTATTGAATGCACAAGATTGGTTAAAAACCCTAATTTGACGAGAATAAGCCTATGGAGGACGAAAATGACCTAAATGTTCAACCAATGACACAAAATTACTTATTGGATGCACAAGATTGGTTAAAAACCCTAATTGGACGAGAATAAGCCTTGGGAGGACGAAAATGACCTAAATGTTCAACCAATGACACAAAATCACTTATTGGATGCACAATATTGGTTAAAAACCCTAATTGGACGAGAATAAGCATTTGGAGGACGAAAATGACCTAAATGTTCAACCAATGACACAAATGTACTTATTGGATGCACAAGATTGGTTAAAAACCCTAATTGGACGAGAATAAGCCTAGGGAGGACGAAAATGACCTAAATGTTCAACCAATGACACAAATGTACTTATTGCATGCACAAGATTGGTTAAAAATCCTAATTGGACGAGAATAAGCCTTGGGAGGACCAAAATGACCTAAATGTTCAACCAATGACACAAAACCCCTTATTGAATGCACAAGACTGGTTAAAAACCCTAATTGGACGAGAATAAGCCTATGGAGGACGAAAATGACCTAAATGTTCAACCAATGACACAAAACCACTTATTGGATGCACAAGATTGGTTAAAAACCCTAATTGGACGAGAATAAGCCTAGGGAGGACGAAAATGACCTAAATGTTCAACCAATGACACAAATGTACTTATTTGATGCACAAGATTGGTTAAAAACCCTAATTTGACGAGAATAAGCCAAGGGAGGACGAAAATGACATAAATGTTCAACCAATGACACAAAATCACTAATTGGATGCACAAGATTGGTTAAAAACCCTAATTGGACGAGAATAAGCCTAGGGAGCACGAAAATGACCTAAATGTTCAACCAATGACATAAATGTACTTATTGGATGCACAAGATTGGTTAAAAACCCTAATTGGACGAGAATAAGCCTTGGGAGGTCGAAAATGACCTAAATGTTCAACCAATGACACAAAATACTTTATTGGATGCACAAGATTGGTTAAAAACCCTTATTGGATGAGAATAAGCCTTGGGAGGACGAAAATGACCTAAATGTTCATCCAATGACACAAAATCACTTATTGGATACACAAGATTGGTTATAAACCCTAATTGGACGAGAATAAGCCTAGGGAGGACGAAAGTGACCTAAATTTTCAACCAATGACACAAAATCACTTATTGGATGCGTAAGATTGGTTAAAAACCCTAATTGGGTGAGAATAAGCCTAGGGAGGACGAAAATGACCTAAATGTTCAACCAATGATACAAAATTAATTATTGAATGCACAAGATTGGTTAAAAACCCTAATTTGACGAGACTAAGCCTATGGAGGACGAAAATGACCTAAATGTTCAACCAATGACACAAAATTACTTATTGGATGCACAAGTTTGGTTAAAAACCCTAATTGGACGAGAATAAGCCTTGGGAGGACGAAAATGACCTAAATGTTCAACCAATGACACAAAATCACTTATTGGATGCACAAGATTGGTTAAAAACCCTAATTGGACGAGAATAAGCCTAGGGAGGACGAAAATGACCTAAATGTTCAACCAATGACACAAATGTACTTATTGGATGCACAAGATTGGTTAAAAACCCTAATTGGACGAGAACTAGCCTAAGGAGGACAAAAATGACCTAAATGTTCAACCAATGACACAAATGTACCTATTGGATGCAGAAGATTGGTTAAAAACCCTAATTGGACGAGAATAAGCCTAGGGAGGACGAAAATGACCTAAATGTTCAACCAATGACACAAAATCACTTATTGGATGCACAAGATTGGTTAAAAACCCTAATTGGACGAGAATAAGCCTAGGGAGGACGAAAATGACCTAAATGTTCAACCAATGGCACAAAATCACTTATTGGATGCACAAGATTGGTTAAAAACCCTAATTGGACGAGAACAAGCCATGGGAGGACGAAAATGACCTTAATGTTCAACCAATGGCACAAAATCACATATTGGATGCACAAGATTGGTTAAAAACCCTAATTGGACGAGAATAAGCCTTGGGAGGACAGAAATGACTTAAATGTTAAACAATGACACAAATGTACTTATTTGATGCACAAGATTGGTTAAAAACCCTAATTTTACGAGAATAAGCCAAGGGAGGACGAAAATGACCTAAATGTTCAACCAATGACACAAAATCACTTATTGGATGCACAAGATTGGTTAAAAACCCTAATTGGACGAGAATAAGCCTAGGGAGGACGAAAATGACCTAAATGTTCAACCAATGACACAAATGTACTTATTGGATGCACAAGATTGGTTAAAAACCCTAATTGGACGAGAATAAGCCTAGGGAGGACGAAAATGACCTAATTATTCAACCAATGACACAAAATCACTTATTGGATGCACAAGATTGGTTAAAAACCCTAATTGGACGAGAATAAGCCTAGGGAGGACGAAAATGACCTAAATGTTCAACCAATGACACAAAATCACTTATTGGATGCTCAAGATTGGTTAAAAACCCTAATGGACGAGAATAAGCCTTGGGAGGACGAAAATGACCTAAATGTTCAACCAATGACACAAAATCACTTATTGGATGCACAAGATTGGTTAAAAACCCTAATTGGACGAGAATAAGCCTTGGGAGGACGAAAATGACCTAAATGTTCAACCAATGGCACAAAATCTCTTATTGGATGCACAAGATTGGTTATAAACCCTAATTGGGTGAGAATAAGCCTAGGGAGGACGAAAATGACCTAAATGTTCAACCAATGATACAAAATTAATTATTGAATGCACAAGATTGGTTAAAAACCCTAATTTGACGAGAATAAGCCTATGGAGGACGAAAATGACCTAAATGTTCAACCAATGACACAAAATTACTTATTGGATGCACAAGATTGGTTAAAAACCCTAATTGGACGAGAATAAGCCTTGGGAGGACGAAAATGACCTAAATGTTCAACCAATGACACAAAATCACTTATTGGATGCACAAGATTGGTTAAAAACCCTAATTGGACGAGAATAAGCCTTGGGAAGACGAAAAAAACCTAAATGTTCAACCAATGACACAAAATCACTTATTGGATGCACAAGATTGGTTAAAAACCCTAATTGGACGAGAATAAGCCTAGGGAGGACGAAAATGACCTAAATGTTCAACCAATGACACAAATGTACTTATTGGATGCACAAGATTGGTTAAAAACCCTAATTGGACGAGAATAAGCCTAGGGAGGACGAAAATGACCTAAATGTTCAACCAATGACACAAAATCACTTATTGGATGCGCATGATTGGTTAAAAACCCTAATTGGACGAGAATAAGCCTAGGGAGGACGAAAATGACCTAAATGTTCAACCAATGACACAAAATCACTTATTGGATGCACAAGATTGGTTAAAAACCCTAATTGGACGAGAATAAGCCTAGGGAGGACGAAAATGACCTAAATGTTCAAGCAATGACATAAAAACACTTATTGGATGCACAAGATTGGTTAAAAACCCTAATTGGACGAGAATAAGCCTTGGGAACACGAAAATGACCTAAATGTTCAACCAATGACACAAATGTACTTATTGGATGCACAAGTTTGGTTAAAAACCCTAATTGGACGAGAATAAGCCTAGGGAGGACGAAAATGACCTAAATGTTCAACCAATGACACAAATGTACTTATTGGATGCACAAGATTGGTTAAAAACCCTAATTGGACGAGAATAAGCCTAGGGAGGACGAAAATGACCTAAATGTTCAAGCAATGACACAAATGTACTTATTGGATGCACAAGATTGGTTAAAAACCCTAATTGGACGAGAATAAGCCTAGGGAGGACGAAAATGACCTAAATGTTCAAGCAATGACACAAATGTACTTATTGGATGCACATGATTGGTTAAAAACCCTAATTGGACAAGAATAAGCCTAGGGAGGACGAAAATGACTTAAATGTTCAACCAATGACACAAAATAAATTATTGGATGCACAAGATTGGTTAAAAACCCTAATTGGACGAGAATAAGCCTAGGGAGGACGAAAATGACCTAAATGTTCAACCAATGACACAAATGTACTTATTGGATGCACAAGATTGGTTAAAAACCCTAATTGGACGAGAATAAGCCTAGGGAGGACGAAAATGACCTAAATGTTCAACCAATGACACAAATTTACTTATGGGATGCACAAGATTGGTTAAAAACCCTAATTGGACGAGAATAAGCCTTGGGAGGACGAAAATGACCTAAATGTTCAACCAATGACACAAATGTACTTATTGGATGCACAAGATTGGTTAAAAACCCTAATTGGACGAGAATAAACATTGGGAGGACGAAAATGACCTAAATGTTCAACCAATGACACAAAATCACTTATTGGATGCACAAGATTGGTTAAAAACCCTAATTGGACGAGAATAAGCCTTGGGAGGACGAAAATGACCTAAATGTTCAACTAATGACTAAAATCAATTATTGGATGCACAAGATTGGTTAAAAACCCTAATTGGCAAATAATAAGCCTTGGGAGAACGAAAATGACCTAAATGTTCAACCAATGACACAAAATCACTTATTGGATGCACAAGATTGGTTAGAACCCTAATTGGACGAGAATAAGCCTAGGGAGGACGAAAATGACCTAAATGTTCAACCAATGACACAAATGTACTTATTGGATGCACAAGATTGGTTAAAAACCCTAATTGGACGAGAATAAGCCTAGGGAGGACGAAAATGACCTAAATGTTCAACCAATGACACAAATGTACTTATTGGATGCACAAGATTGGTTAAAAACCCTAATTGGACGAGAATAAGCCTTGGGAGGACGAAAATGACCTAAATGTTCGACAAATGGCACAAAATCACTTATTGGATGCACAAGATTGGTTAAAAACCCTAATTGGACGAGAATAAGCCTAGGGAGGACGAAAATGACCTAAATGTTCAACCAATGACACAAATGTACTTATTGGATGCACAAGATTGGTTAAAAACCCTAATTGGACGAGAATAAGCCTTGGGAAGACGAAAATGACCTAAATGTTCAACCAATGACACAAAAGCACTTATTGGATGCACAAGATTGGTTAAAAACCCTAATTGGACGAGAATAAGCATTGGGAGGACGAAAATGACCTAAATGTTCAACCAATGACACAAATGTACTTATTGGATGCACAAGATTGGTTAAAAACCCTAATTGGACGAGAATAAGCCTTGGGAAGACGAAAATGACCTAAATGTTCAACCAACGACACAAAATCACTTATTGGATACACAAGATTGGTTAAATACCCTAATTGGACGAGAATAAGCATTGGGAGGACGAAAATGACCTAAATGTTCAACCAATGACACAAATGTACTTATTGGATGCACAAGATTGGTTAAAAACCCTAATTGGACGAGAATAAGCCTAGGGAGGACGAAAATGACCTAAATGTTCAACCAATGACATAAATGTACTTATTGGATGCACAAGATTGGTTAAAAACCCTAATTGGACGAGAATAAGCCTTAGGAGGTCGAAAATGACCTAAATGTTCAACCAATGGCACAAAATACTTTATTGGATGCACAAGATTGGTTAAAAACCCTAATTGGACGAGAATAAGCCTAGGGAGGATGAAAATGACCTAAATGTTCAACCAATGATACAAAATTAATTATTGAATGCACAAGATTGGTTAAAAACCCTAATTGGACGAGAATAAGCCTATGGAGGACGAAAATGACCTAAATGTTTAACCAATGACACAAAATCACTTATTGGATGCACAAGATTGGTTAAAAACCCTAATTGGACGAGAATAAGCCTTGGGAGGACAAAAATGACCTAAATGTTCAACCAATGACACAAATGTACTTATTTGATGCACAAGATTGGTTAAAAACCCTAATTTGACGAGAATAAGCCAAGGGAGGACGAAAATGACATAAATGTTCAACCAATGACACAAAATCACTAATTGGATGCACAAGATTGGTTAAAAACCCTAATTGGACGAGAATAAGCCTAGGGAGCACGAAAATGACCTAAATGTTCAACCAATGACATAAATGTACTTATTGGATGCACAAGATTGGTTAAAAACCCTAATTGGACGAGAATAAGCCTTGGGAGGTCGAAAATGACCTAAATGTTCAACCAATGACACAAAATACTTTATTGGATGCACAAGATTGGTTAAAAACCCTTATTGGATGAGAATAAGCCTTGGGAGGACGAAAATGACCTAAATGTTCATCCAATGACACAAAATCACTTATTGGATACACAAGATTGGTTATAAACCCTAATTGGACGAGAATAAGCCTAGGGAGGACGAAAGTGACCTAAATTTTCAACCAATGACACAAAATCACTTATTGGATGCGTAAGATTGGTTAAAAACCCTAATTGGGTGAGAATAAGCCTAGGGAGGACGAAAATGACCTAAATGTTCAACCAATGATACAAAATTAATTATTGAATGCACAAGATTGGTTAAAAACCCTAATTTGACGAGACTAAGCCTATGGAGGACGAAAATGACCTAAATGTTCAACCAATGACACAAAATTACTTATTGGATGCACAAGTTTGGTTAAAAACCCTAATTGGACGAGAATAAGCCTTGGGAGGACGAAAATGACCTAAATGTTCAACCAATGACACAAAATCACTTATTGGATGCACAAGATTGGTTAAAAACCCTAATTGGACGAGAATAAGCCTTGGGAGGACGAAAATGACCTAAATGTTCAACCAATGACACAAATGTACTTATTGGATGCAAAAGATTGGTTAAAAACCCTAATTGGACGAGAATAAGCCTTGGGAGGACGAAAATGACTTAAATGATTAACCCATGACACAAATGTACTTATTGGATGCACAAGATTGGTTCAAAACCCTAATTGGACGAGAATAAGCCTTGGGAGGACAAAAATGACATAAATGTTCAACCAATGACACAAAATCATTTATTGGATGCACAAGATTGGTTAAAAACCCTAATTGGACGAGAATAAGCCTTGGGAGGACGAAAATGACCTAAATGTTCAACCAATGACACAAAATCACTTATTGGATGCACAAGATTGGTTAAAAACCCTAATTGGACGAGAATAAGCCTTGGGAGGACGAAAATGACCTAAATATTTTAACCAATGACACAAATGTACTTATTGGATGCACAAGATTGGTTAAAAACCCTAATTGGACGAGAATAAGCCTTGGGAGGACGAAAATGACCTAAATGTTCAACCAATGACACAAAATCACTTATTGGATGCACAAGATTGGTTAAAAACCCTAATTGGACGAGAATAAGCCTTGGGAGGACAAAAATGACTTAAATGTTCAACCAATGACACAAATGTACTTATTGGATGCACAAGATTGGTTAAAAACCCTAATTGGACGAGAATAAGCCTTGGGAGGACGAAAATGACCTAAATGTTCAACCAATGACACAAAATCACTTATTGGATGCACAAGATTGGTTAAAAACCCTAATTGGACGAGAATAAGCCTTGGGAGGACGAAAATGACCTAAATGTTCAACCAATGACACAAAATCACTTATTGGATGCACAAGATTGGTTAAAAACCCTAATTGGATGAGAATAAGCTTTTGGAGGACATAAATGACCTAAATGTTCAACCAATGAAACAAATGTACTTATTGGATGCACAAGATTGTTAAAAAACCCTAATTGGACGAGAATATGCCTTGGGAGGACGAAAATGACCTAAATGTTCAACCAATGGCATAAAATCACTTATTGGATGCACAAGATTGTTAAAAATCCCTAATTGGACGAGAATAAGCCTAGGGAGGACGAAAATGACCTAAATGTTCAACCAATGACACAAAATCACTTATTGGATGCACAAGATTGGTTAAAAACCCTAATTGGACGAGAATAAGCCTTGGGAGGACGAAAATGACCTAAATGTTCAACCAATGACACAAAATCACTTATTGGATGCACAAGATTGGTTAAAAACCCTAACAGGATGAGAATAAGCTTTGGGAGGAGGAAAATAATCTAAATGTTCAACCAATGATACAAAATCACTTATTGGATGCACAAGATTGGTAGAGAACCCTAATTGGACGAGAATAAGCCTTGGGAGCACGAAAATGACCTAAATGTTCAACCAATGATACAAATATACTTATAGGATGCACAAGATTGGTTAAAAATCCTAATTGGACGAGAATAAGCCTAGGGAGGACGAAAATGACCTAAATGTTCAACCAATGACACAAAATCACTTATTGGATGCACAAGATTGGTTAAAAACCCTAATTGGACGAGAATAAGCCTTGGGAGGACGAAAATGACCTAAATGTTCAACCAATGACACAAAATCACTTATTGGATGCACAAGATTGGTTAAAAACCCTAATTGGACGAGAATAAGCCTTGGGAGGACGAAAATGACCAAAATATTCAACCAATGACACAAATGTACTTATTGGATGCACAAGATTGGTTAAAAACCCTAATTGGACGAGAATAAGCCTTGGGAGGACGAAAATGACCTAAATGTTCAACCAATGACACAAAATCACTTATTGGATGCACAAGATTGGTTAAAAACCCTAATTGGACGACAATAAGCCTTCGGAGGACGAAAATGACCTAAATGTTCAACCAACGACACAAAATCACTTATTGGATGCACAAGATTGGTTAAAAACCCTAATTGGACGAGAATAAGCCTTGGGAGGACGAAAATGACCTAAATGTTCAACCAATGACACAAATGCACTTATTGGATGCACAAGATTGGTTAAAAACCCTAATTAGACGAGAATAAGCCTTGGGAGGACGAAAATGACCTAAATGTTCAACCAATGACACAAAATCACTTATTGGATGCACAAGATTGGTTAAAAACCCTAATTGGACGAGAATAAGCCTTGGGAGGACGAAAATGACCTAAATGTTCAACCAATGACACAAAATCACTTATTGGATGCACAAGATTGATTAAAAATCCTAATTGGACGAGAATAAGCCTAGGGAGGACGAAAATGACCTAAATGTTCAACCAATGACACAAAATCACTTATTGGATGCACAAGATTGGTTAAAAACCCTAATTGGACGAGAATAAGCCTTGGGAGGACGAAAATGACCTAAATGTTAACCCAATGTCACAAATGTACTTATTGGATGCACAAGATTGGTTAAAAACCCTAATTGGACGAGAATAAGCCTAGGGAGGACGAAAATGACCTAAATGTTCAACCAATGACACAAAATCACTTATTGGATGCACAAGATTGGTTAAAAACCCTAATTGGACGAGAATAAGCCTTGGGAGGACGAAAATGACCTTAATTTTCAACCAATGGCACAAAATCACTTATTGGATGCACAAGATTGGTTAAAAACCCTAATTGGACGAGAATAAGCCTAGGGAGGACAAAAATGACCTAAATGTTCAACCAATGACACAAATGTACTTATTGGATGCACAAGATTGGTTAAAAACCCTAATTGGACGAGAATAAGCCTGGGGAGGACGAAAATGACCTAAATGTTCAACCAATGACACAAAATCACTTATTGGATGCACAAGATTGGTAAAAAACCCTAATTGGACGAGAATAAGCCTTGGGAGGACGAAAATGACCTAAATGTTCAACCAATGACACAAATGTACTTATTGGATGCACAAGATTGGTTAAATACCCTAATTGGACGAGAATAAGCCTTGGGAGGACGAAAATAACCTAAATGTTCAACCAATGACACAAAATCACTTATTGGATGCACAAGATTGGTAAAAAACCCTAATTGGACGAGAATAAGCCTTGGGAGGACGAAAATGACCTAAATGTTCAACCAATGACACAAAATCACTTATTGGATGCACAAGATTGGTTAAAAACCCTAATTGGACGAGAATAAGCCTTGGGAGAACGAAAATGACCTAAATGTTCAAACAATGACACAAAATTACTTATTGGATGCACAAGATTGGTTAAAAACCCTAATTGGACGAGAATAAGCCTTGGGAGGACGAAAATGACCTAAATGTTCAACCAATGACACAAAATCACTTATTGGATGCACAAGATTGGTTAAAAACCCTAATTGGACGAGAATAAGCCATGGGAGGACGAAAATAACCTAAATGTTCAACCAATGACACAAATGTACTTATTGGATGCACAAGATTGGTTAAAAACCCTAATTGGACGAGAATAAGACTTGGGAGGACGAAAATGACCTAAATGTTCAACCAATGACACAAATGTACTTATTGGATGCACAAGATTGGTTAAAAACCCTAATTGGACGAGAATAAGCCTAGGGAGGACGAAAATGACCTAAATGTTCAACCAATGACACAAAATAACTTATTGGATGCACAATATTGGTTAAAAACCCTAATTGGACGAGAATAAGCCTTGGGAGGACGAAAATGACCCAAATGTTCAACCAATGACACAAAATCACTTATTGGCTGCACAAGATTGGTTAAAAACCCTAATTGGACGAGATTAAACCTTGGGAGGACGAAAATGACCTAAATGTTCAACCAATGACACAAATGTACTTATTGGATGCACAAGATTGGTTAAAAACCCTAATTGGACGAGAATAAGACTTGGGAGGACGAAAATGACCTAAATGTTCAACCAATGACACAAATGTACTTATTGCATGCACTAGATTGGTTAAAAACCCTAATTGGACGAGAATAAGCCTTGGGAGGACGAAAATGACCTAAATGTTCAACCAATGACACAAAATCACTTATTGGATGCACAAGATTGGTTAAAAACCCTAATTGGACGAGAATAAGCCTTGGGAGGACGAAAATGACCTAAATGTTCAACCAATGACACAAATGTACTTATTGGATGCACAAGATTGGTTAAAAACCCTAATTGGACGAGAATAAGCCTTGGGAGGACGAAAATGACCTAAATGTTCAACCAATGACACAAGTGCACTTATTGGATGCACAAGATTGGTTAAAAACCCTAATTGGACGAGAATAAGCCTTGGGAGGACGAAAATGACCTAAATGTTCAACCAATGACACAAAATCACTTATTGGATGCACAAGATTGGTTAAAAACCCTAATTGGACGAGAATAAGCCTTGGGAGGACGAAAATGACCTAAATGTTCAACCAATGGCACAAAATCTCTTATTGGATGCACAAGATTGGTTATAAACCCTAATTGGGTGAGAATAAGCCTAGGGAGGACGAAAATGACCTAAATGTTCAACCAATGATACAAAATTAATTATTGAATGCACAAGATTGGTTAAAAACCCTAATTTGACGAGAATAAGCCTATGGAGGACGAAAATGACCTAAATGTTCAACCAATGACACAAAATTACTTATTGGATGCACAAGATTGGTTAAAAACCCTAATTGGACGAGAATAAGCCTTGGGAGGACGAAAATGACCTAAATGTTCAACCAATGACACAAAATCACTTATTGGATGCACAAGATTGGTTAAAAACCCTAATTGGACGAGAATAAGCCTTGGGAGGACG
>JBBPBP010001185.1:0-13344 GCA_037974735.1 Cicer chorassanicum
CCTCCCAAGGCATATTCTCGTCCAATTATGGTTTTTAACCTATCTTGTGCATCCAATAAGTGATTTTGTGTCATTGGTTGAATATTTAGGTCATTTTCGTCCTCCCTAGGCTTATTCTCGTCCAATTGGGGTTTTTAACCAATCTTGTGCATCCAATAAGTGATTTTGTGTCATTGGTTGAACATTTAGGTCATTTTCGTCCTCCCTAGGCATATTCTCGTCCAATGAGGGTTTTTAACCAATCTTGTGCATCCAAAAAGTGATTTTGTGTCATTGGTTAAACATTTAGGTCATTTTCGTTCTCCCTAGGCTTATTCTTGTCCAATTAGGGTTTTTAACCAATCTTGTGCATCCAATAAGTGATTTTGTGTCATTGGTTGAACATTTAGGTCATTTTCGTTCTCCCTAGGCTTATTCTTGTCCAATTAGGGTTTTTAACCAATCTTGTGCATCCAATAAGTGATTTTGTGTCATTGGTTGAACATTTAGGTCATTTTCATCCTCCCAAGGCTTATTATCGTCCAATTAGGGTTTTTAACAAATCTTGTGCATCCAATAAGTACATTTGTGTCATTGGTTGAACATTTAGGTCATTTTCGTCCTCCCAAGGCTTATTCTCGTCCAATAATGGTTTTTAACCAATCTTGTACATCCAATAAGTGATTTTGTGTCATTGGTTGAACATTTAGGTCATTTTCGTTCTCCCAAGGCTTATTCTCGTCCAATTAGTGTTTTTAACAAATCTTGTGCATCCAATAAGTGATTTTGTGTCATTGGTTGAACATTTAGGTCATTTTCGTCCTCCCTAGGCTTATTCTCGTCCAATTAGGGTTTTTAACCAATCTTGTGCATCCAATAAATACATTTGTGTCATTGGTTGAACACTTAGGTCATTTTCGTCCTCCCTAGGCTAATTCTCGTCCAATTATGGTTTTTAACCAATCTTGTGCATCCAATAAGTGATTTTGTGTCATTGGTTGAACATTTAGGTCATTTTCGTCCTCCCTAGGCTTATTCTCGACCAATAAGGGTTTTTAACCAATCTTGTGCATCCAATAAGTGATTTTCGGCCATTGGTTGAACATTTAGGTCATTTTCGTCCTCCCTAGGCTTATTCTCGTCCAATTAGGGTTTTTAACCAATCTTGTGCATCCAATAAGTACATTTGTGTCATTTGTTGAATATTTAGGTCATTTTCTTCCTCCCTAGGCTTATTCACGTCCAATTAGGGTTTTTAACCAATCTTGTGCATCCAATAAGTACATTTGTGTCATTGGTTGAACATTTAGGTCATTTTCGTCCTCCCAAGGCTTATTCTCGTCCAATTAGGGTTTTTAACCAATCTTGTGCATCCAATAAGTGATTTTGTGTCATTGGTTGAACATTTAGGTCATTTTCGTCCTCCCTAGGCTTATTCTCGTCCAATTAGGGATTTTTAACAATCTTGTGCATCCAATAAGTGATTTTATGCCATTGGTTGAACATTTAGGTCATTTTCGTCCTCCCAAGGCATATTCTCGTCCAATTAGGGTTTTTTAACAATCTTGTGCATCCAATAAGTACATTTGTTTCATTGGTTGAACATTTAGGTCATTTATGTCCTCCAAAAGCTTATTCTCATCCAATTAGGGTTTTTAACCAATCTTGTGCATCCAATAAGTGATTTTGTGTCATTGGTTGAACATTTAGGTCATTTTCGTCCTCCCAAGGCTTATTCTCGTCCAATTAGGGTTTTTAACCAATCTTGTGCATCCAATAAGTGATTTTGTGTCATTGGTTGAACATTTAGGTCATTTACGTCATCCCTAGGCTTATTCTCGTCCAATTAGGGTTTTTAACCAATCTTGTGCATCCAATAAGTACATTTGTGTCATTGGTTGAACATTTAGGTCATTTTCGTCCTCCCAAGGCTTATTCTCGTCCAATTAGGGTTTTTAACCAATCTTGTGCATCCAATTAGTGATTTTGTGTCATTGGTTGAACATTTAGGTCATTTTCGATTTCCCAAGGCTTATTCTTGTCCAATTATGGTTTTTAACCAATCTTGTGCATCTAATAAGTACATTTGTGTCATTGGTTGAACATTTAGGTCATTTTCGTCCACCCAAGGCTTATTCTCGTCCAATTAGGGTTTTTAACCAATCTTGTGCATCCAATAAGTACAATTGTGTCATTGGTTGAACATTTAGGTCATTTTCGTTCTCCCAATGCTTATTCTCGTCCAATTAGGGTTTTTAACCAATCTTGTGCATCCAATAAGTACATTTGTGTCATTGGTTGAACATTTAGGTCATTTTCGTCCTCCCAAGGCTTATTCTCGTCCAATTAGGGTTTTTAACCAATCTTGTGCATCCAATAAGTACATTTGTGTCATTGGTTGAACATTTAGGTCATTTTCGTCCTCCCAAGGTTAATTCTCGTCCAATTAGGGTTTTTAACCAATCTTGTGCATCCAATAAGTACATTTGTTTTATTGGTTGAACATTTAGGTCATTTTCGTCCTCCCAAGGCTTATTCTCTTCCAATTAGGGTTTTTAACCAATCTTGTGCATCCAATAAGTACATTTGTGTCATTGGTTGAACATTTAGGTCATTTTCGTCCTCCCAAGGCTTATTCTCGTCCAATTAGGGTTTTTAACCAATCTTGTGCATCCAATAAGTGATTTTGTGTCATTGGTTGAACATTTAGGTCATTTTTGTCCTCCCTAGCCTTATTCTCTTCCAATTAGGGTTTTTAACTTATCTTGTGCATCCAATAAGTGATTTTGTGTCATTGGTTGAACATTTAGGTCATTTTCGTCCTCCCTAGGCTTATTCTCGTCCAATTATGGTTTTTAACCATTCTTGTGCATCCAATAAGTGATTTTGTGCCATTGATTGAACATTTAGGTCATTTTCGTCATCCCAAGGCTAATTCTCGTCCAATAGGGTTTTTAACCAATCTTGTGCATCCAATAAGTACATTTGTGTCATTGGTTGAACATTTAGGTCATTTTCGTCCTCCCAAGGCTTATTCTCGTCCAATTAGGGTTTTTAACCAATCTTGTGCATCCAATAAGTGATTTTGTGTCATTGGTTGAACATTTAGGTCATTTTCGTCCTCCCAAGGCTTATTCTCGTCCAATTAGGGTTTTACACCAATCATGTGCATCCAATAAGTACATTTGTGTCATTGGTTGAACATTTAGGTCATTTTCGTCCTGCCTAGGCTTATTCTCATCCAATTAGGGTTTTTAACCAATCTTGTGCATCCAATAAGTTAATTTGTGTCATTGGTTGAACATTTAGATCATTTTCGTCCTGCCTAGGCTTATTCTCGTCCAATTAGGGTTTTTAACCAATCTTGTGCATCCAATAAGTACATTTGTGTCATTGGTTGAACATTTAGGTCATTTTCGTCCTCCCAAGGCTTATTCTCGTCCAATTAGGGTTTTTAACCAATCTTGTGCATCCAATAACATATTTTGTGTCATTGGTTGAACATTTAGGTCATTTTCGTCCTCCCAAGGCTTATTCTCGTCCAATTAGGGTTTTTAACCAATCTTGTGCATCCAATAAGTACATTTGTGTCATTGGTTGAACATTTAGGTCATTTTCGTCCTCCCAAGGCTTATTCTCGTCCAATTAGGGTTTTTAACCAATCTTGTGCATCCAATAAGTGATTTTGTGTCATTGGTTGAACATTTAGGTCATTTTTGTTCTCCCAAGGCTTATTCTCGTCCAATTATGGTTTTTAACCAATCTTGTGCATCCAATAAGTACATTTGTGTCATTGGTTGAACATTTAGGTCATTTTCGTCCTCCCAAGGCTTATTCTCGTCCAATTAGGGTTTTTAACCAATCTTGTGCATCCAATAACTACATTTGTGTCATTGGTTGAACATTTAGGTCATTTTCGTCCTCCAAAGGTTGATTCTCGTCCAATTAGGGTTTTTAACCAATCTTGTGCAACCAATAAGTACATTTGTGTCATTGGTTGAACATTTAGGTCATTTTCGTCCTCCCAAGGCTTATTCTCGTCCAATTAGGGTTTTTAACCAATCTTGTGCATCCAATAAGTGAATTTGTGTCATTGGTTGAACATTTAGGTCATTTTCTTCCTCCCAAGGCTTATTCTCGTCCAATTAGGGTTTTTAACCAATCTTGTGCATCCAATAAGTGATTTTGTGTCATTGGTTGAACATTTAGGTCATTTTTGTCCTCCCTAGGCTTATTCTCGTCCAATTAGGGTTTTTAACAATCTTGTGCATCCAATAAGTGATTTTGTGTCATTGGTTGAACATTTAGGTCATTTTCGTCCTCCCAAGGCTTATTCTCGTCCAATTAGGGTTTTTAACCAATCTTGTGCATCCAATAAGTACATTTGTGTCATTAGTTGAACATTATGTCATTTTCGTCCTCCCTAGGCTTATTCTCGTCCAATTAGGGTTTTTAACCAATCTTGTGCATCCAATAAGTACATTTGTGTCATTGGTTGAACATTTAGGTCATTTTCGTCCTCCCAAGGCTTATTCTCGTCCAATTAGGGTTTTTAACCAATCTTGTGCATCCAATAAGTACATTTGTGTCATTGGTTGAACATTTAGGTCATTTTCGTCCTCCCAAGGCTTATTCTCGTCCAATTAGGGTTTTTAACTATTCTTGTGCATCGAATAAGTACATTTGTGTCATTGGTTGAACATTTAGGTCATTTTCGTCCTCCCAAGGCTTATTCTCGTCCAATTAGAGTTTTTAACCAATATTGTGCATCCAATAAGTACATTTGTGTCATTGGTTGAACATTTAGGTCATTTTCGTCCTCCGAAGGCTTATTCTCGTTTAATTAGTGTTTTAAACCAATCTTGTGCATCCAATAAGTACATTTGTGTCATTGGTTGAACATTTAGGTCATTTTCGTCCTCCCAAGGCTTATTCTCGTCCAATTAGGGTTTTTAACCAATCTTGTGCATCCAATAAGTACATTTGTGTCATTGGTTGAACATTTAGGTCATTTTCGTCCTCCCAAGGCTTATTCTCGTCCAATTAGGGTTTTTAACCAATCTTGTGCATCCAATAATTGATTTTGTGTCATTGGTTGAACATTTAGGTCATTTTCGTCCTCACTAGGCTTATTCTCGTCCAATTAGGGTTTTTAACCAATCTTGTGCATCCAATAATTGATTTTGTGTCATTAGTTGAACATTTAGGTCATTTTTGTCCTCCCTAGGCTTATTCTCGTCCAATTAGGGTTTTTAACCAATCTTGTGCATCCAATAAGTACATTTGTGTCATTGGTTGAACATTTAGGTCATTTTCGTCCTCCCAAGGCTTATTCTCGTCCAATTAGGGTTTTTAACCAATCTTGTGCATCCAATAAGTGATTTTGTGTCATTGGTTGAACATTTAGGTCATTTTCGTCCTCCCAAAGCTTATTCTCGTCCAATTAGGGTTTTAACCAATCTTGTGCATCCAATAAGTGATTTTGTGTCATTGGTTGAACATTTAGGTCATTTTCGTCCTCCCTAGGCTTATTCTCGTCCAATTAGGGTTTTTAACCAATCTTGTGCATCCAATAAGTGATTTAGTGTCATTGGTTGAATAATTAGGTCATTTTCGTCCTCCCTAGGCTTATTCTCGTCCAATTAGGGTTTTTAACCAATCTTGTGCATCCAATAAGTGTTTTTGTGCCATTGGTTGAACATTTAGGTCATTTTCGTCATCCCTAGGCTTATTCTCGTCCAATTAGGGTTTTTAACCAATCTTGTGCATCCAATAAGTACATTTGTGTCATTGGTTGAACATTTAGATCATTTTTTCGTCCTCCCTAGGCTTATTCTCGTCCAATTAGGGTTTTTAACCAATCTTGTGCATCCAATAAGTGATTTTGTGTCATTGGTTGAACATTTAGGTCATTTTCGTCCTCCGTAGGCTTATTCTCATCCAATGGGGGTTTTTAACCAATCTTGTGCATCCAATAAGTATATTTGTGTCATTGGTTGAACATTTAGCTCCTTTTCGTCCTCCCAAGGCTTATTCTCGTCCAATTAGGGTTTTTAACCAATCTTATGCATCCAATAAGTGATTTTGTGTCATTGGTTAAACATTTAGGTCATTTTCGTTCTCCCTAGGCTTATTCTTGTCCAATTAGGGTTTTTAACCAATCTTGTGCATCCAATAAGTGATTTTGTGTCATTGGTTGAACATTTAGGTCATTTTCATCATCCCAAGGCTTATTATCGTCCAATTAGGGTTTTTAACACATCTTGTGCATCCAATAAGTACATTTGTGTCATTGGTTGAACATTTAGGTCATTTTCGTCCTCCCAAGGCTTATTCTCGTCCAATTAGGGTTTTTAACCAATCTTGTGCATCCAATAGGTGATTTTGTGTCATTGGTTGAACATTTAGGTCATTTTCGCCCTCCCTAGGCTTATTCTCGTCGAATTAGGGTTTTTAACCAATCTTGTGCATCCAAAAAGTACATTTGTGTCATTGGTTGAACATTTTGGTCATTTTCGTCCTCCCTTGGCTTATTCTCGTCCAATAATGGTTTTTAACCAATCTTGTGCATCCAATAAGTGATTTTGTGTCATTGGTTGAACATTTAGGTCATTTTCGTTCTCCCAAGGCTTATTGTCGTCCAATTAGTGTTTTTAACAAATCTTGTGCATCCAATAAGTGATTTTGTGTCATTGGTTGAACATTTAGGTCATTTTCGTCCTCCCTAGGCTTATTCTCGTCCAATTAGGGTTTTTAACCAATCTTATGCATCCAATAAGTGATTTTGTGTCATTGGTTAAACATTTAGGTCATTTTCGTCCTCCCAAGGCTTATTATCGTCCAATTAGGGTTTTTAACAAATCTTGCGCATCCAATAAGTACATTTGTGTCATTGGTTGAACATTTAGGTCATTTTCGTCCTCCCAAGGCTTATTCTCGTCCAATAATGGTTTTTAACCAATCTTGTGCATCCAATAAGTGATTTTGTGTCATTGGTTGAACATTTAGGTCATTTTCGTTCTCCCAAGGCTTATTGTCGTCCAATTAGTGTTTTTAACAAATCTTGTGCATCCAATAAGTGATTTTGTGTCATTGGTTGAACATTTAGGTCATTTTCGTCCTCCCTAGGCTTATTCTCGTCCTATTAGGTTTTTTAACCAATCTTGTGCATCCAATAAGTGATTTTGTGTCATTGGTTGAACATTTAGGTCATTTTCGTCCTCCCTAGTCTTATTCTCGTCCAATTAGGGTTTTTAACCAATCTTGTGCATCCAATAAGTACATTTGTGTCATTGGTTGAACACTTAGGTCATTTTCGTCCTCCCTAGGCTAATTCTCGTCCAATTAGGGTTTTTAACCAATCTTGTGCATCCAATAAGTGATTTTGTGTCATTGGTTGAACATTTAGGTTATTTTCGTCCTCCCTAGGCTTATTCTCGACCAATTAGGGTTTTTAACCAATCTTGTGCATCCAATAAGTGATTTTGTGCCATTGGTTGAACATTTAGGTCATTTTCGTCCTCCCTAGGCTTATTCTCGTCTAATTAGGGATTTTAACCAATCTTGTGCATCCAATAAGTACATTTGTGTCATTTGTTGAACATTTAGGTCATTTTCTTTATCCCTAGGCTTATTCTCGTCCAATTAGGGTTTTTAACCAATCTTGTGCATCCAATAAGTACATTTGTGTCATTGGTTGAACATTTAGGTCATTTTCGTCCTCCCAAGGCTTATTCTCGTCCAATTAGGGTTTTTAACCAATCTTGTGCATCCAATAAGTGATTTTGTGTCGTTGGTTGAACATTTAGGTCATTTTCGTTCTCCCAAGGCTTATTCTCGTCCAATTAGTGTTTTTAACAAATCTTGTGCATCCAATAAGTGATTTTGTGTCAATGGTTGAACATTTAGGTCATTTTCGTCCTCCCTAGGCTTATTCTCGTCCAATTAGGTTTTTTAACCAATCTTGTGCATCCAATAAGTGATTTTGTGTCATTGGTTGAACATTTTGGTCATTTTCGTCCTCCCTAGTCTTATTCTCGTCCAATTAGGGTTTTTAACCAATCTTGTGCATCCAATAAGTACATTTGTGTCATTGGTTGAACACTTAGGTCATTTTCGTTCTCCCAAGGCTTATTGTCGTCCAATTAGTGTTTTCAACAAATCTTGTGCATCCAATATGTGATTTTGTGTCTTTGGTTGAACATTTAGGTCATTTTCGTCCTCCCTAGGCTTATTCTCGTCCAATAATGGTTATTAACCAATCTTGTGCATCCAATAAGTGATTTTGTGTCATTGGTTGAACATTTAGGTCATTTTCGTTCTCCCAAGGCTTATTGTCGTCCAATTAGTGTTTTTAACAAATCTTGTGCATCCAATATGTGATTTTGTGTCTTTGGTTGAACATTTAGGTCATTTTCGTCCTCCCTAGGCTTATTCTCGTCCAATTAGGTTTTTTAACCAATCTTGTGCATCCAATAAGTGATTTTGTGTCATTGGTTGAACATTTAGGTCATTTTCGTCCTCCCTAGTCTTATTCTCGTCCAATTAGGGTTATTAACCAATCTTGTGCATCCAATAAGTGATTTTGTGTCATTGGTTGAACATTTAGGTCATTTTCGTCCTCCCTAGGCTTATTCTCGACCAATTAGGGTTTTTAACCAATCTTGTGCATCCAATAAGTGATTTTGTGTCATTGGTTGAATATTTAGGTCATTTTCGTCCTCCCTAGGCTTATTCTCGTCCAATTAGGGTTTTGAACCAATCTTGTGCATCCAGTAAGTAATTTTGTGTCATTGGTTGAACATTTAGGTCTTTAGGTCCTCCCTAGGCTTATTCTCGTCCAATTCGGGTTTTTAACCAGTCTTGTGCATCCAATAAGTGATTTTGTGTCATTGGTTGAACATTTAGGTCATTTTAGTCCTCCCTAGGCATATTCTCGTCCAATTAGGGTTTTTAACCAATCTTGTGCATCCAATAAGTGATTTTGTGTCATTGGTTAAACATTTAGGTCATTTTCGTTCTCCCTAGGCTTATTCTTGTCCAATTAGGGTTTTTAACCAATCTTGTGCATCCAATAAGTGATTTTGTGTCATTGGTTGAACATTTAGGTTATTTTCGTCCTCCCTAGTCTTATTCTCGTCCAATTAGGGTTTTTAACCAATCTTGTGCATCCAATAAGTACATTTGTGTCATTGGTTGAACATTTAGATCATTTTTTCGCCCTCCCTAGGCTTATTCTCGTCCAATTAGGGTTTTTAACCAATCTTGTGCATCCAATAAGTGATTTTGTGTCATTGGTTGAACATTTAGGTCATTTTCGTCCTCCGTAGGCTTATTCTCGTCCAATGGGGGTTTTTAACCAATCTTGTGCATCCAATAAGTATATTTGTGTCATTGGTTGAACATTTAGCTCCTTTTCGTGCTCCCAAGGCTTATTCTCGTCCAATTAGGGTTTTTAACCAATCTTATGCATCCAATAAGTACATTTGTGTCATTGGTTGAACATTTAGGTCATTTTCATCCTCCCAAGGCTTATTCTCGTCCAATTAGGGTTTTTAACCAATCTTGTGCATCCAATAGGTGATTTTGTGTCATTGGTTGAACATTTAGGTCATTTTCGTCCTTCCTAGGCTTATTCTCGTCCAATTAGGGTTTTTAACCAATCTTGTGCATCCAATAAGTACATTTGTGTCATTGGTTGAACATTTTGGTCATTTTCGTCCTCCCTAGGCTTATTCTCGTCCAATCAGGGTTTTTAACCAATCTTGTGCATCCAATAAGTGATTTACTGTCATTGGTTGAATAATTAGGTCATTTTCGTCCTCCCTAGGCTTATTCTCGTCCAATTAGGGTTTTTAACCAATCTTGTGCATCCAATAAGTGTTTTTGTGCAATTGGTTGAACATTTAGGTCATTTTCGTCCTCCCTAGGCTTATTCTCGTCCAACAATGGTTTTTAACCAATCTTGTGCATCCAATAAGTGATTTTGTGTCATTGGTTGAACATTTAGGTCATTTTCGTTCTCCCAAGGCTTATTCTCGTCCAATTAGTGTTTTTAACCAATCTTGTGCATCCAATAAGTACATTTGTGTCATTGGTTGAACACCTAGGTCATTTTCGTCCTCCCTAGGCTAATTCTCGTCCAATTAGGGTTTTTAACCAATCTTTGCATCCAATAAGTGATTTTGTGTCATTGGTTGAACATTTAGGTCATTTTCGTCCTCCCTAGGCTTATTCTCGTCCAATTAGGGTTTTTAACCAATCTTGTGCATCCAATAAGTGATTTTGTGTCATTGGTTGAACATTTAGGTCATTTTTGTCCTCCCTAGGCTTATTCTCGTCCAATTAGGGTTTTTAACCAATCTTGTGCATCAAATAAGTGATTTTGTGTCATTGGTTAAACATTAAGGTCATTTTCCTCCTCCCTAGGCTTATTCTCATCCAATTAGGGTTTTTAAACAATCTTGTGTATTCAATAAGTGATTTTGTGCCATTGGTTGAACATTTAGATCATTTTCGTCCTCCCAATGGTTATTCTCGTCCAATTAGGGTTTTTAACCAATCTTGTGCATCCAATAAGTACATTTGTGTCATTGGTTGAACATTTAGGTCATTTATGTCCTCCAAAAGCTTATTCTCGTCCAATTAGGGTTTTTAACCAATCTTGTGCATCCAATAAGTGATTTTCTGTCATTGGTTGAACATTTAGGTCATTTTCGTTCTCCCAAGGCTTATTCTCGTCCAATTAGGGTTTTTAAACACTCTTGTGTATCCAATAAGTGATTTTGTGCCATTGGTTGAACATTTAGGTGATTTTCGTCCTCCCAATGCTTATTTTCGTCCAATTAGGGTTTTGAACCAATCTTGTGCATCCAATAAGTACATTTGTGTCATTGGTTGAACATTTAGGTCATTTATGTCCTCCAAAAGCTTATTCTCGTCCAATTAGGGTTTTTAACCAATCTTGTGCATCCAATAAGTGATTTTGTGTCATTGGTTGAACATTTAGGTCATTTTCGTCCTCCGATGACTTATTATCGTCCAATTAGGGTTTTTATCTAATCTTGTGCATCCAATAAGTGATTTTGTGTCATTGGTTGAACATTTAGGTCATTTTCGTCGTCCCAAGGCTTATTCTCGTCCAATTAGGGTTTTTAACCAATCTTGTGCATCCAATAAGTGATTTTGTGTCATTGGTTGAACATTTAGGTCATTTTTGTCCTCCCTAGGCTTATTCTCGTCCAATTAGGGTTTTTAACCAATCTTGTGCATCCAATAAGTGCATTTGTGTCATTAGTTAAACATTTAGGTCATTTTCGTCCTCTTAAGGCTTATACTCGTCCAATTAGGGTTTTTAACCAATCTTGTGCATCCAATTAGTACATTTGTGTCATTGGTTGAAGATTTAGGTCATTTTCGTCCTCCCAAGGCTTATTCTCGTCCAATTAGGGTTTTTAACCAATCTTGTGCATCCAATAAGTACATTTGTGTCATTGGTTGAACATTTAGGTCATTTTCGTCCTCCCAAGGCTTATTCTCGTCCAATTAGGGTTTTTAACCAATCTTGTGCATCCAATAAGTGATTTTGTGTCATTGGTTGAACATTTAGGTCATTTTCGTCCTCCCAAGGCTTATTCTCGACCAATTAGGGTTTTTAACCAATCTTGTGCATCCCATTAGTACATTTGTGTCATTGGTTGAACATTTAGGTCATTTTCGTCCTCCCAAAGCTTATTCTCGTCCAATTAGGGTTTTTAACCAATTTTGTGCATCCAATAAGTGATTTTGTGTCGTTTGTTGAACATTTAGGTCATTTTCGTCCTCCAAAGGCTTATTCTCGTCCAATTAGGGTTTTTAACCAATCTTGTGCATCCAATAAGTACATTTGTGTCATTGGTTGAACATTTAGGTCATTTTCGTCCTCCCAAGGCTTATTCTCGTCCAATTAGGGTTTTTAACCAATCTTGTGTATCCGATAAGTTCATTTGTGTCATTGGTTGAACATTTAGGTCATTTTCGTCCTCCCAAGGCTTATTCTCGTCCAATTAGGGTTTTTAACCAATCTTGTGCATCCAATAAGTACATTTGTGTCATTGGTTGAACATTTAGGTCATTTTCGTCCTCCCAAGGCTTATTCTCGTCCAATTAAGATTTTTAACTATTCTTGTGCATCGAATAAGTACATTTGTGTCATTGGTTGAACATTTAGGTCATTTTCATTCTCCCAAGGCTTATTCTCCTCCAACTAGGGTTTTTAACCAATCTTGTGCATCCAATAAGTGATTTTGTGTCATTGGTTGAACATTTAGGACATTTTCGTCCTCCCAAGGCTTATTCTCGTCCAATTGGGGTTTTTAACCAATCTTGTGCATCCAATAAGTGATTTTGTGTCATTGGTTGAACATTTAGGTCATTTTCGTCCTCCCAAGGCTTATTCTCGTCCAATTAGGGTTTTTAACCAATCTTGTGCATCCAATAGGTGATTTTGTGTCATTGGTTGAACATTTAGGTCATTTTCGCCCTCCCTAGGCTTATTCTCGTCGAATTAGGGTTTTTAACCAATCTTGTGCATCCAAAAAGTACATTTGTGTCATTGGTTGAACATTTTGGTCATTTTCGTCCTCCCTTGGCTTATTCTCGTCCAATAATGGTTTTTAACCAATCTTGTGCATCCAATAAGTGATTTTGTGTCATTGGTTGAACATTTAGGTCATTTTCGTCCTCCTAAGGCTTATTCTCGTCCAATTAGGGTTTTTAACCTATCTTGTGCATCCAATAGGTGATTTTGTGTCATTGGTTGAACATTTAGGTCATTTTCGTCCTTCCTAGGCTTATTCTCGTCCAATTAGGGTTTTTAACCAATCTTGTGCATCCAATAAGTACATTTGTGTCATTGGTTGAACATTTTGGTCATTTTCGTCCTCCCTAGGCTTATTCTCGTCCAATCAGGGTTTTTAACCAATCTTGTGCATCCAATAAGTGATTTAGTGTCATTGGTTGAATAATTAGGTCATTTTCGTCCTCCCTAGGCTTATTCTCGTCCAATTAGGGTTTTTAACCAATCTTGTGCATCCAATAAGTGTTTTTGTGCAATTGGTTGAACATTTAGGTCATTTTTGTCCTCCCAAGGCTTATTTTCGTCCAACAATGGTTTTTAACCAATCTTGTGCATCCAATAAGTGATTTTGTGTCATTGGTTGAACATTTAGGTCATTTTCGTTCTCCCAAGGCTTATTCTCGTCCAATTAGTGTTTTTAACCAATCTTGTGCATCCAATAAGTACATTTGTGTCATTGGTTGAACACCTAGGTCATTTTCGTCCTCCCTAGGCTAATTCTCGTCCAATTAGGGTTTTTAACCAATCTT
>JBBPBP010001186.1:0-13333 GCA_037974735.1 Cicer chorassanicum
AACCCGAGACACAGTCATAAATTTAAGAGAAGAATGCTACAAGGATCTCGCGGTCGGTGATTTCATCTGGACTTTTTGGGCGATTTTCGTACCACCCGACAAAAATGGGCCGAAATCGGTATTTTCGGGCCAGTCGATTGCTAGGGTTTGAAATCCGACACGGAACCCGACACACAGTCATAAATTTAGGAGAAGAACGCTACAAGGATCTCGCGGTCGTCGATTTCATCTCCACTTATCGGGCGATTTTCGTACCACCCGACAAAAATGGGCCGAAATCGGTATTTTCGGGCCAGACGATGGCTAGGGTTTGAAATCCGACACGGAACCCGAGACACATTCATAAATTTAGGAGAAGAATGCTACAAGGATCTCGCAGTCGTCGATTTTATCTGCACTTTTCGGGCGATTTTCGTACCACCCGACAAAAATGGGCCGAAATTAGTATTTTCGGGCCAGACGATGGCTAGGGTTTGAAATCCGACACGGAACCCGAGACACAGTCATAAATTTAGGAGAAGAATGCTACAAGGATCTCGCGGTCCTCGATTTCATCTGGACTTTTCAGACGATTTTCGTACCACCCGCAAAAAATGGGCCGAAATCGGTATTTTCGGGCCAGACGATGGCTAGGGTTTGAAATCCGACATGGAACCCGAGACACAGTCATAAATTGAGGAGAAGAATGCTATAAGGATCTCGCGGTCGTCGATTTCATCTGCACTTTTCGGGCGATTTTCGTACCACTCAACAAAAATGGGCCGAAATCGGTATTTTCGGGCTAGACGATGGCTAGGGTTTGAAATCCGACACGGAACCCGAGACACAGTCATAAATTTTGGAAAAGAATGCCACAAGGATCTCGCGGTCAGCGATTTCATCTGGACTTTTCGGGCGATTTTCATACCACCCGACAAAAATGGGCCGAAATCGGTATTTTCGGGCCAGACGATGGCTAGGGTTTGAAATCTGACACGGAACCCGAGACACAGTCATAAATTTAGGAGAAGAATGCTACAAGGATCTCGCGGTCCTCGATTTCATCTAGACTTTTCGGGCGATTTTCGTACCACCCGACAAAAATGGGCCGAAATCGGTATTTTCGAGCCAGACGATGGCTAGGGTTTGAAATCCGACATGGAACCCGAGACACAGTCATAAATTGAGGAGAAGAATGCTATAAGGATCTCGCGGTCGTCGATTTCATCTGCACTTTTCGGGCGATTTTCGTACCACCCAACAAAAATGGGCCGAAATCGGTATTTTCGAGCCAGACGATGGCTAGGGTTTGAAATCCGACATGGAACCCGAGACACAGTCATAAATTGAGGAGAAGAATGCTATAAGGATCTCGCGGTCGTCGATTTCATCTGCACTTTTCGGGCGATTTTCGTACCACCCGACAAAAATGGGCCGAAATTAGTGTTTTCGGGCCAGACGATGGCTAGGGTTTGAAATCCGACACGGAACCCGAGACACAGTCATAAATTTAGGAGAAGAATGCTACAAGGATCTCGCGGTCCTCGATTTCATCTGGACTTTTCGGGCGATTTTCGTACCACCCGACAAAAATGGGCCGAAATCGGTATTTTCGGGCCAGACGATGGCTAGGGTTTGAAATCCGACATGGAACCCGAGACACAGTCATAAATTGAGGAGAAAAATGCTATAAGAATCTCGCGGTCGTCGATTTCATCTGCACTTTTCGGGCGATTTTCGTACCACCCAACAAAAATGGGCCGAAATCGGTATTTTCGGGCTAGACGATAGCTAGGGTTTGAAATCCGACACGGAACCCGAGACATAGTCATAAATTTTGGAAAAGAATGCCACAAGGATCTCGCGGTCATCAATTTCATCTGAACTTTTCGGGCGATTTTCATACCACCCGACAAAAATGGGCCGAAATCGGTATTTTCGGGCTAGACGATGGCTAGGGTTTGAAATCTGACACGGAACCCGAGACACAGTCATAAATTTAGGAGAAGAATGCTACAAGGATCTCGCGGTCCTCGATTTCATCTGGACTTTTCGGGCGATTTTCGTACCACCCGACAAAAATGGGCCGAAATCGGTATTTTCGGGCCAGACGATGGCTAGGGTTTGAAATCCGACATGGAACCCGAGACACAGTCATAAATTGAGGAGAAGAATACTATAAGGATCTCGCGGTAGTCGATTTCATCTGCACTTTTCGGGCGATTTTCGTACCACCCGACAAAAATGGGCCGAAATCGGTATTTTCAGGCCAGTCGATTGCTAGGGTTTGAAATCCGACACGGAACCCGAGACACAGTCATAAATTTAGGAGAAGAACGCTACAAGGATCTCGCGGTCGTCGATTTAATCTCCACTTTTCGGTCGATTTTCGTACCACCCGACAAAAATGGGCCGAAATCGGTATTTTCGGGCCAGACGATGGCTAGGGTTTGAAATCCGACACGGAACTCGAGACACAGTCATAAATTTAGGAGAAGAATGCTACAAGGATCTCGCGGTCGTCGATTTCATCTGCACTTTTCGGGCGATTTTCGTACCACCCGACAAAAATGGGCCGAAATTAGTATTTTCGGGCCAGACGATGCCTAGGGTTTGAAATCCGACACGGAACCCGAGACACAATCATAAATTTAGGAGAAGAATGCTACAAGGATTTCGCGGTCGTCGATTTCATCTGCACTTTTCGGGCGATTTTCGTACCACCCGACAAAAATGGGCCGAAATCGGTATTTTCGGGCCAGACGATGGCTATGGTTTGAAATCCGACACGAAACCCGAGACACAGTCATAAATTTAAGAGAAGAATGCTACAAGGATCTCGCGGTCGGTGATTTCATCTGGACTTTTCGGGCGATTTTCGTACCACCCGACAAAAATGGGCCGAAATCGGTATTTTCAGGCCAGACGATTGCTAGGGTTTGAAATCCGACACGGAACCCGAGACACAGTCATAAATTTAGGAGAAGCATGCTACCAGGATCTCGCGGTCGTCGATTTCATCTGCACTTTTCGGGCGATTTTCGTACCACCCTACAAAAATGGGCCGAAATCGGTATTTTCGGGCCAGACGATGATAAGGGTTTAAAATCCGACATGGAACCCGAGACACAGTCATAAATTTAAGAGAAGAATGCTACAAGGATCTCGCCATCGGTGATTTCATCTGGACTTTTCGGGCGATTTTCGTACCACCCGACAATAATGGGCCGAAATCGGTATTTTTGGGCCAGACGATGGCTAGGATTTGAAATCCGACACGGAACCCGAGACACAGTCATAAATTTAAGAGAAGAATGCTACAAGGATCTCGCGGTTGGTGATTTCATCTGGACTTTTCGGGCGATTTTCGTACCACCCGACAAAAATGGGCAGAAATCGGTATTTTCGGGCCAGACGATGGCTAGGGTTTGAAATCCGACACGGAACCCGAGACACAGTCATAAATTTAGGAGAAGAATGCTACAAGGATCTCGCGGTCGTCGATTTCATCTGGACTTTTCGGGCGATTTTCGTACCACCCGACAAAAATTGGCCGAAATCGGTATTTTCGGGCCAGACGATGGCTAGGGTTTGAAATCCGACACGGAACCCGAGACACAGTCATAAATTTAGGAGAAGAATGCTACAAGGATCTCGCGGTCGTCGATTTCATCTGGACTTTTCAGGCGATTTTCGTACCACCCGACAAAAATGGGCCGAAATTGGTATTTTCGGGCCAGACGATGGCTAGGGTTTGAAATCCGACATGGAACCCGAGACACAGTCATAAATTTAGGAGAAGAATGCTACAAGGATCTCGCGGTCGTCGATTTCATCTGCACTTTTCGGGCGATTTTCGTACCACCCGACATAAATGGGCCGAAATCGGTATTTTCGGGCCAGACGATGGCTATGGTTTGAAATCCGACACGAAACCTGAGACACAGTCATAAATTTAAGAGAAGAATGCTACAAGGATCTCGCGGTCGGTGATTTCATCTGGACTTTTCGGGCGATTTTCGTACCACCTAACAAAAATGGGCCGAAATCGGTATTTTCGGGCCAGTTGATTGCTAGGGTTTGAAATCCGACACAGAACCCGAGACACAGTCATAAATTTAGGAGAAGAACGCTACAAGGATCTCGCGGTCGTCGATTTCATCTCCACTTATCGGGCGATTTTTGTACCACCCGACAAAAATGGGCCGAAATCGGTATTTTCGGGCCAGACGATGGCTAGGGTTTGAAATCCGACACGGATCCCGAGACACAGTCATAAATTTAGGAGAAGAATGCTACCAGGATCTCGCGGTCGTCGATTTCATTTGCACTTATCGGGCGATTTTCGTACCACCCGACAAAAATGGGCCGAAATTAGTATTTTCGGGCCAGACGATGGCTAGGGTTTGAAATCCGACACGGAACCCGAGACACAATTATAAATTTAGGAGAAGAATGCTACAAGGATCTCGCGGTCGTCGATTTCATCTGGACTTTTCGGGCGATTTTCGTACCAACCGACAAAAATGGGCCGAAATCGATATTTTCAGGCCAGACGATGGCAAGGGTTTAAAATCCGACACGGAACCGGAGACACAGTCATAAATTTAAGAGAAGAATGCTACAAGGATCTCGCGATCGGTGATTTCATCTGGACTTTTCGGGCGATTTTCGTACCACCCGACAAAAATGTGCCGAAATCGGTATTTTCGGGCCAGACGATGGCTAGGGTTTGAAATCCGACATGGAACCCGAGACACAGTCATAAATTGAGGAGAAGAATACTATAAGGATCTCGCGGTAGTCGATTTCATGAGCACTTTTCGGGCGATTTTCGTACCACCCGACAAAAATGGGCCGAAATTGGTATTTTCAGGCCAGTCGATTGCTAGGATTTGAAATCCGACACGGAACCCGAGACACAGTCATAAATTTAGGAGAAGAACGCTACAAGGATCTCGCGGTCGTCGATTTAATCTCCACTTTTCGGTCGATTTTCGTACCACCCGACAAAAATGGGCCGAAATCGGTATTTTCGGGCCAGACGATGGCTAGGGTTTGAAATCCGACACGGAACTCGAGACACAGTCATAAATTTAGGAGAAGAATGCTACAAGGATCCCGCGGTCGTCGATTTCATCTGCACTTTTCGGGCGATTTTCGTACCACCCGACAAAAATGGGCCGAAATTAGTATTTTCGGGCCAGACGATGGCTAGGGTTTGAAATCCGACACGGAACCCGAGACACAGTCATAAATTTAGGAGAAGAATGCTACAAGGATCTCGCGGTCGTCGATTTCATCTGGACTTTTCAGGCGATTTTCGTACCACCCGCCAAAAATGGGCCGAAATCGGTATTTTCGGGCCAGACGATGGCTAGGGTTTGAAATCCGACATGGAACCCGAGACACAGTCATAAATTGAGGAGAAGAATGCTATAAGGATCTCGCGGTCGTCGATTTCATCTGCACTTTTCGGGCGATTTTCGTACCACCCAACAAAATTGGGCCGAAATCGGTATTTTCGGGCTAGACGATGGCTAGGGTTTGAAATCCGACACGGAACCCGAGACACAGTCATAAATTTTGGAAAAGAATGCCACCAGGATCTCGCGGTCATCGATTTCATCTGGACTTTTCGGGCGATTTTCATACCACCCGGCAAAAATGGTCCGAAATCGGTATTTTCGGGCCAGACGATGGCTAGGGTTTGAAATCTGACACGGAACCCGAGACACAGTCATAAATTTAGGAGAAGAATGCTACAAGGATCTCGCGGTCCTCGATTTCATCTGGACTTTTTGGGCGATTTTCGTACCACCCGACAAAAATGGGCCGAAATCGGTATTTTCGGGCCAGACAATGGCTATGGTTTGAAATCCGACACGAAACCCGAGACACAGTCATAAATTTAAGAGAAGAATGCTACAAGGATCTCGCGGTCGGTGATTTCATCTGGACTTTTTGGGCGATTTTCGTACCACCCGACAAAAATGGGCCGAAATCGGTATTTTCGGGCCAGTCGATTGCTAGGGTTTGAAATCCGACACGGAACCCGAGACACAGTCATAAATTTAGGAGAAGAACGCTACAAGGATCTCGCGGTCGTCGATTTCATCTCCACTTTTAGGGCGATTTTCGTACCACCCGACAAAAATGGGCCGAAATCGGTATTTTCGGGCCAGACGATGGCTAGGGTTTGAAATCCGACACGGAACCCGAGACACAGTCATAAATTTAGGAGAAGAATGCTACAAGGATCTCGCCGTCGTCGATTTCATCTACACTTTTCGGGCGATTTTCGTACCACCCGACAAAAATGGGCCGAAATCGGTATTTTCGGGCCAGACGATGGCTAGGGTTTGAAATCCGACACGGAACCCGAGACACATTCATAAATTTAGGAGAAGAATGCTACAAGGATCTCGCAGTCGTCGATTTTATCTGCACTTTTCGGGCGATTTTCGTACCACCCGACAAAAATGGGCCGAAATTAGTATTTTCGGGCCAGACGATGGCTAGGGTTTGAAATCCGACACGGAACCCGAGACACAATTATAAATTTAGGAGAAGAATGCTACAAGGATCTCGCGGTCGTCGATTTCATCTGGACTTTTCGGGCGATTTTCGTACCAACCGACAAAAATGGGCCGAAATCGATATTTTCAGGCCAGACGATGGCAAGGGTTTAAAATCCGACACGGAACCCGAGACACAGTCATAAATTTATGAGAAGAATGCTACAAGGATCTCGCGATCGGTGATTTCATCTGGACTTTTTGGGCGATTTTCGTTCCACCCGACAAAAATGGGCCGAAATCGGTATTTTCGGGCCAGACGATGGCTAGGATTTGAAATCCGACACGGAACCCGAGACACAGTCATAAATTTAAGAGAAGAATGCTATAAGGATCTCGCGGTCGTCGATTTCATCTGGACTTCTCGGGCGATTTTCGTACCACCCGAAAAAAATGAGCTGAAATCGGTATTTTCGGGCCAGACGATGGCCAGGGTTTGAAATCCGACATGAAACCCGAGACACAGTCATAAATTTAGGAGAAGAATGCTACAAGGATCTCGCGGTCGTCGATTTCATCTGGACTTTTCGGGCGATTTTTGTACCACCCGACAAAAATGGGCCGAAATTGGTATTTTCGGGCCAGACGATGGCTAGGGTTTGAAATCCGACACGGAACCCGAGACACAGTCATAAATTGAGGAGAAGAATGCTATAAGGGTCTCGCGGTCGTCGATTTCATCTGCACTTTTCGGGCGATTTTCGTACCACCCGACAAAAATGGGCCGAAATCGGTATTTTCGGGCCAGACGATGGCTAGGGTTTGAAATCCGACACGGAACCCGAGACACATTCATAAATTTAGGAGAAGAATGCTACAAGGATCTCGCAGTCGTCGATTTTATCTGCACTTTTCGGGCGATTTTCGTACCACCCGACAAAAATGGGCCGAAATTAGTATTTTCGGGCCAGACGATGGCTAGGGTTTGAAATCCGACACGGAACCCGAGACACAATTATAAATTTAGGAGAAGAATGCTACAAGGATCTCGCGGTCGTCGATTTCATCTGGACTTTTCGGGCGATTTTCGTACCAACCGACAAAAATGGGCTGAAATCGATATTTTCAGGCCAGACGATGGCAAGGGTTTAAAATCCGACACGGAACCGGAGACACAGTCATAAATTTAAGAGAAGAATGCTACAAGGATCTCGCGATCGGTGATTTCATCTGGACTTTTCGGGCGATTTTCGTACCACCCGACAAAAATGTGCCGAAATCGGTATTTTCGGGCCAGACGATGGCTAGGGTTTGAAATCCGACATGGAACCCGAGACACAGTCATAAATTGAGGAGAAGAATACTATAAGGATCTCGCGGTAGTCGATTTCATCTGCACTTTTCGGGCGATTTTCGTACCACCCGACAAAAATGGGCCGAAATTGGTATTTTCAGGCCAGTCGATTGCTAGGATTTGAAATCCGACACGGAACCCGAGACACAGTCATAAATTTAGGAGAAGAACGCTACAAGGATCTCGCGGTCGTCGATTTAATCTCCACTTTTCGGTCGATTTTCGTACCACCCGACAAAAATGGGCCGAAATCGGTATTTTCGGGCCAGACGATGGCTAGGGTTTGAAATCCGACACGGAACTCGAGACACAGTCATAAATTTAGGAGAAGAATGCTACAAGGATCCCGCGGTCGTCGATTTCATCTGCACTTTTCGGGCGATTTTCGTACCACCCGACAAAAATGGGCCGAAATTAGTATTTTCGGGCCAGACGATGGCTAGGGTTTGAAATCCGACACGGAACCCGAGACACAGTCATAAATTTAGGAGAAGAATGCTACAAGGATCTCGCGGTCGTCGATTTCATCTGGACTTTTCAGGCGATTTTCGTACCACCCGCCAAAAATGGGCCGAAATCGGTATTTTCGGGCCAGACGATGGCTAGGGTTTGAAATCCGACATGGAACCCGAGACACAGTCATAAATTGAGGAGAAGAATGCTATAAGGATCTCGCGGTCGTCGATTTCATCTGCACTTTTTGGGCGATTTTCGTACCACTTGACAAAAATGGGCCGAAATCAGTATTTTCGGGCCAGACGATGGCTAGGGTTTGAAATCCGACACGGAACCCGAGACACAGTCATAAATTTAGGAGAAGAATGCTACAAGGATCTCGCGGTCGTCGATTTCATCTGGACTTTTCGGGCGATTTTCGTACCACCCGACAAAAAAGGGCCGAAATTAGTATTTTCGGGCCAGACGATGGCTAGGGTTTGAAATCCGACACGGAACCCGAGACACAGTCATAAATTTAGGAGAAGAATGCTACAAGGATCTCGCGGTCGTCGATTTCATCTGGACTTTTCGGGCGATTTTCGTACCACCCGAAAAAAATTGGCCGAAATTGGTATTTTTGGGCCAGACGATGGCTAGGGTTCGAAATCCGACATGGAACCCGAGACACAGTCATAAATTTAGGAGAAGAATGCTACAAGGATCTCGCGGTCGTCGATTTCATCTGCACTTTTCGGGCGATTTTCGTACCACCCGACAAAAATGGGCCGAAATCGGTATTTTCGGGCCAGACGATGGCTATGGTTTGAAATCCGACACGAAACCCGAGACACAGTCATAAATTTAAGCGAAGAATGCTACAAGGATCTTGCGGTCGTCGATTTCATCTGCACTTTTCGGGCGATTTTCGTACCACCCGACAAAAATGGGCCGAAATTAGTATTTTCGGGCCAGACGATGGCTAGGGTTTGAAATCCGATACGGAACCCGAGACACAATTATAAACTTAGGAGAAGAATGCTACAAGGATCTCGCGGTCGTCGATTTCATCTGGACTTTTCGGGCGATTTTCGTACCAACCGACAAAAATGGGCCGAAATCGATATTTTCAGGCCTGACGATGGCAAGGGTTTAAAATCCGACACGAAACCCGAGACACAGTCATAAATTTAAGAGAAGAATGCTACAAGGATCTCGCGATCGGTGATTTCATCTGGACTTTTTGGGCGATTTTCGTACCACCCGACAAAAATGGGCCGAAATTGGTATTTTCGGGCCAGACGATGGCTAGGGTTTGAAATCCGACATGGAACCCGAGACACAGTCATAAATTGAGGGGAAGAATGCTATAAGGATCTCGCGGTCGTCGATTTCATCTGCACTTTTCGGGCGATTTTCGTACCACCAGACAAAAATGGCCCGAAATCGGTATTTTCGGGCCAGAAGATGGCTAGGGTTTGAAATCCGACACGGAACCCGAGACACAGTCATAAATTTAGGAGAAGAATGCTACAAGGATCTCGCGGTCCTCGATTTCATCTGGACTTTTTGGGCGATTTTCGTACCACCCGACAAAAATGGGCCGAAATCGGTATTTTCGGGCCAGACAATGGCTATGGTTTGAAATCCGACACGAAACCCGAGACACAGTCATAAATTTAAGAGAAGAATGCTACAAGGATCTCGCGGTCGGTGATTTCATCTGGACTTTTTGGGCGATTTTCGTACCACCCGACAAAAATGGGCCGAAATCGGTATTTTCGGGCCAGTCGATTGCTAGGGTTTGAAATCCGACACGGAACCCGAGACACAGTCATAAATTTAGGAGAAGAACGCTACAAGGATCTCGCGGTCGTCGATTTCATCTCCACTTTTAGGGCGATTTTCGTACCACCGGACAAAAATGGGCCGAAATCGGTATTTTCGGGCCAGACGATGGCTAGGGTTTGAAATCCGACACGGAACCCGAGACACAGTCATAAATTTAGGAGAAGAATGCTACAACGATCTCGCGGTCGTCGATTTCATCTGCACTTTTCGGGCGATTTTCGTACCACCCGACAAAAATGGGCCGAAATTAGTATTTTCGGGCCAGACGATGGCTAGGGTTTGAAATCCGACACGGAACCCGAGACACAATCATAAATTTAGGAGAAGAATGCTACAAGGATCTCGCGGTCGTCGATTTCATCTGCACTTTTCGGCAATTTTCGTACCACCCGACAAAAATGGGCCGAAATCGGTATTTTCGGGCCAGACGATGGCTATGGTTTGAAATCCGACACGAAACCCGAGACACAGTCATAAATTTAAGAGAAGAATGCTACAAGGATCTCGCGGTCGGTGATTTCATCTGGACTTTTTGGGCGATTTTCGTACCACCCGACAAAAATGGGCCGAAATCGGTATTTTCGGGCCAGTCGATTGCTAGGGTTTGAAATCTGACACGGAACCTGACACACAATCATAAATTTAGGAGAAGATTGCTACAAGGATCTCGCGGTCGTCGATTTCATCTCCACTTTTCGGGCGATTTTCGTACCACCCGACAAAAATGGGCTGAAATCGGTATTTTCGGGCCAGACGATGGATAGGGTTTGAAATCCGACACGGAACCCGAGACACAGTCATAAATTTAGGAGAAGAATGCTACAAGGATCTCGCGGTCGTCGATTTCATATGGACTTTTTGGGCGATTTTCGTACCACCCGACAAAAATGGTCCGAAATTGGTATTTTCGGGCCAGACGATGGCTAGGGTTTGAAATCCGACATTGAACCCGAGACACAGTCATAAATTGAGGAGAAGAATGCTATAAGGATCTCGCGGTCGTCGATTTCATCTGCACTTTTCGGGCGATTTTCGTACCACCAGACAAAAATGGCCCGAAATCGGTATTTTCGGGCCAGACGATGGCTAGGGTTTGAAATCCGACATGGAACCCGAGACACAGTCATAAATTGAGGAGAAGAACGCTACAAGGATCTCGCGTTGGTGATTTCATCTTGACTTTTCGAGCGATTTTCGTACCACCCGACGAAAATGGGCCGAAATTGGTATTTTCGGGCCAGACGATGGCTAGGGTTTGAAATCCGACATGGAACCCGAGACACAGTCATAAATTGAGGAGAAGAATGCTATAAGGATCTCGCGGTCGTCGATTTCATCTGCACTTTTCGGGCGATTTTCGTACCACCAGACAAAAATGGCCCGAAATCGGTATTTTCGGGCCAGAAGATGGCTAGGGTTTGAAATCCGACACGGAACCCGAGACACAGTCATAAATTTTGAAGAAGAATGCCACATGGATCTCGCGGTCGTCGATTTCATCTGGACTTTTCGGGAGATTTTCGTACCACCCGACAAAAATGGGCCGAAATCGGTATTTTCGGGCCAGGCGATGGCTAGGGTTTGAAATTTGACACGGAACCTGAGACACAATCATAAATTTAGGAGAAGAATGCTACAAGGATCTCGCGGTCTTCGATTTCATTTGCACTTTTCGGCCGATTTTCGTACCACCCGACAAAAATGGGCCGAAATTAGTATTTTCGGACCAGACGATTGCTTGGGTTTGAAATCCGACACGAAACCCGAGACAAAGTCATAAATTTAGGAGAAGAATGCTACAAGGATCTCGTGGTCGTCGATTTCATCTGGACTTTTCGGGCGATTTTCGTACCACCCGACAAAAATGGGCCGAAATCGGTATTTTCGGGCCAGACGATGGCTAGGGTTTGAAATCCGACATGGAACCTGAGACACAGTCATAAATTGAGGAGATGAATGCTATAAGGTTCTCGTGGTCGTCGATTTCATCTGCACTTTTCGGCCGATTTTTGTACCACTCGACAAAAATGGGCCGAAATCGGTATTTTCGGACCAGACGATGGCTAGGGTTTGAAATCCGACACGGAACCCGAGATACAGTCATAAATTTAAGAGAAGAATGCTACAAGGATCTCGCGGTCGGTGATTTCATCTGGACTTTTCAGGCGATTTTCGTACCACCAGACAAAAATGGCCCGAAATCGGTATTTTCGGGCCAGCAATGGCTAGGGTTTGAAATCTGACACGGAACCGGAGACACAGTCATAAATTTAGGAGAAGAATGCTACAAGGATCACGCGGTCGTCGATTTCATCTGCACTTTTCGGGCGATTTTCGTACCACCCGACAAAAATGGGCCGAAATCGGTATTTTCGGGCCAGACGATGGCTAGGATTTGAAATCTGACACGGAACCCGAGACACAGTCATAAATTTAAGAGAAGAATGCTACAAGGATCTCGCGGTCGGTGATTTCATCTGGACTTTTCGGGCGATTTTCGTACCACCCGACAAAAATGGGCCGAAATCGGTATTTTCGGGCCAGGCGATGGCTAGGGTTTGAAATCTGACACGGAACCCGAGACACAGTCATAAATTTAGGAGAAGAATGCTACAAGGATCTCGCGGTCGTCGATTTCATCTGCACTTTTCGGGCGATTTTCGTACCACCCGACAAAAATGGGCCGAAATCGGTATTTTCGGGCCAGACGATGGCTAGGGTTTGAAATCCTACATGGAACCCGAGACACAGTCATAAATTTAGGAGAAGAATGCTACAAGGATCTCGCGGTCGTCGATTTCATCTGGACTTTTCGGGCCATTTTCGTACCACCCGACAAAAATGGGCCGAAATCGGTATTTTCGGGCCAGACGATGGCTAGGGTTTGAAATCCGACACAGAACCCGAGACACGTTCATAAATTGGAAGAAGAATGCTATAAGGATCTCGCAGTCGTCGATTTCATCTGCACTATTCGGGCGATTTTCGTACCACCCGACAAAAATGGGCCGAAATCGGTATTTTCGGGCCAGACGATGGCTAGGGTTTGAAATCCGACACGGAACCCGAGACACAGTCATAAATGGAGGAGAAGAATGCTATAAGGATCTCGCGGTCGTCGATTTCATCTGGACTTTTCGGGCCATTTTCGTACCACCCGACAAAAATGGGCCGAAATCGGTATTTTCGGGCCAGA
>JBBPBP010001187.1:0-13326 GCA_037974735.1 Cicer chorassanicum
ACACAAAATCACTTATTGGATGCACAAGATTGGTTAAAAACCCTAATTGGACGAGAATAAGCCTTCGGAGGACGAAAATGACCTAAATGTTCAACCAATGACACAAAATAACTTATTGGATGCACAAGATTGGTTAAAAACCCTAATTGGACGAGAATAAGCATAGGGAGGACGAAAATGACCTAAATGTTCAACCAATGACACAAATGTACTTATTGGATGCACAAAATTGGTTAAAAACCCTAATTGGAAGAGAATAAGCCTTGGGAGGACGAAAATGACCTAAATGTTCAACCAATGATACAAAATCACTTATTGGATGCACAAGATTGGTTAAAAACCCTAATTGGACGAGAATAAGCCTTGAGAGGACGAAAATGACCTACATGTTCAACCAATGGCAATAAATCACTTATTTGATGCACAAGATCGGTTAAAAACCCTAATTGGACGAGAATAAGCCTTGGGAGGACGAAAATGACCTAAATGTTCAACCAATGACAGAAAATCACTTATTGGATGCACAAGATTGGTTAAAAACCCTAATTGGACGAGAATAAGCCTAGGGAGGACGAAAATGACCTATATGTTCAACCAATGACACAAATGTACTTATTGGATGCACAAGATTGGTTAAAAACCCTAATTGGACATGAATAAGCCTTGGGAGGACGAAAATGACCTAAATGTTCAACAAATGACACAAAATGACTTATTGGATGCACAAGATTGGTTAAAAACCCTAATTGGACGAGAATAAGCCTTAGGAGGACGAAAATGTACTAAATGTTCAACCAATGACACAAATGTACTTATTGGATGCACAAGATTGGTTAAAAACCTTAATTGGACGAGAATAAGTCTAAGGAAGGACGAAAATGACATAAATGTTCAACCAATGACACAAAATCACTTATTGGATGCACAAGATCGGTTAAAAACCCTAATTGGACGAGAATAAGCCTTGGGAGGACGAAAATGACCTAAATGTTCAACCAATGATACAAAATCACTTATTGGATGCACAAGATTGGTTAAAAACCCTAATTGGACGAGAATAAGCCTTGACAGGACGAAAATGACCAACATGTTCAACCAATGGCAATAAATCACTTATTGGATGCACACGATCGGTTAAAAACCCTAATTGGACGAGAATAAGCCTTGGGAGGACGAAAATGACCTAAATGTTCAACCAATGACACAAAATCACTTATTGGTTGCCTAAGATTGGTTAAAAACCCTAATTGGAAGAGAATAAGACTTGGGAGGACGAAAATGACCTAAATGTTCAACCAATGGCACAAAATCACTTATTGGATGCACAAGATTGGTTAAAAACCCTAATTAGACGAGAATAAGCCTAGGGAGGACAAAAATGACCTAAATGTTCAACCAATGGCACAAAATCACTTATTGGATGCACAAGATTGGTTAAAAACCCTAATTAGACGAGAATAAGCCTAGGGAGGACAAAAATGACCTAAATGTTCAACCAATGACACAAAATCACTTATTGGATGCACAAGATATGTTAAAAACCCTAATTGGACGAGAATAAGCCTAGGGAGGACGAAAATGACCTATATGTTCAACCAATGACACAAATGTACTTATTGGATGCACAAGATTGGTTAAAAACCCTAATTGGACAAGAATAAGCCTTGGGAGGACGAAAATGACCTAAATGTTCAACAAATGACACAAAATGACTTATTGGATGCACAAGATTGGTTAAAAACCCTAATTGGACGAGAATAAGCCTTAGGAGGACGAATATGTACTAAATGTTCAACCAATGACACAAATGTACTTATTGGATGCACAAGATTGGTTAAAAACCTTAATTGGACGAGAATAAGTCTAAGGAAGGACGAAAATGACATAAATGTTCAACCAATGACACAAAATCACTTATTGGATGCACAAGATCGGTTAAAAACCCTAATTGGACGAGAATAAGCCTTGGGAGGACGAAAATGACCTAAATGTTCAACCAATGACACAAAATCACTTATTGGATGCACAAGATTGGTAAAAAACCCTAATTGGACGAGAATAAGCATTGGGAGGACGAAAATGACCTAAATGTTCAACCAATGACACAAATGTACTTATTGGATGCACAAGATTGGTTAAAAACCCTAATTGGACGAGAATAAGCCTTGGGAGGACGAAAATGACCTAAATGTTCAACCAATGACACAAATGTACTTATTGGATTCACAAGATTGGTTAAAAACCCTAATTGGACAAGAATAAGCCTTGGGAGGACGAAAATGACATAAATGTTCAACCAATGACACAAATGTACTTATTGGATGCACAAGATTGGTTAAAAACCCTAATTGGACGAGAATAAGCCTTGGGAGGACGAAAATGACCTAAATGTTCAACCAATGACACAAATGTACTTATTGGATGCACAAGACTGGTTAAAAACCCTAATTGAACGAGAATAAGCCTTGGCAGGACGAAAATGACCTAAATGTTCAACCAATGACACAAATGTACTTATTGGATGCACAAGATTGGTTAAAAACCCTAATTGGACGAGAATAAGCCTTGGGAGGACGAAAATGACCTAAATGTTCAACCAATGACACAAATGTACTTATTGGATACACAAGGTTGGTTAAAAACCCTAATTGGACGAGAATAAGCCTTCGGAGGACGAAAATGACCTAAATGTTCAACCAATGACACAAATGTACTTATTGGATGCACAAGATTGGTTAGAAACCCTAATTGGAGGAGAATAAGCATTGGGAAAACGAAAATGACCTAAATGTTCAACCAATGACACAAATGTACTTATTGGATGCACAAGATTGGTTAAAAACCCTAATTGGACGAGAATAAGCCTTGGGAGGACGAAAATGACCTAAATGTTCAACCAATGACACAAATGTACTTATTGGATGCACAAGATTGGTTAAAAACCCTAATTGGACGAGAATAAGCCTTGGGAGGACGAAATGAACTAAATGTTCAACCAATGACACAAATGTACTTATTGGATGCACAAGATTGGTTAAAAACCCTAATTGGACGAGAATAAGCCTTGGGAGGACGAAAATGACCTAAATGTTCAACCAATGACACAAATGTACTTATTGGATCCACAAGATTGGTTAAAAAAACCTAATTGGACGAGAATAAGCCATGGGAGGACGAAAATGACCTAAATGTTCAACCAACGACACAAAATCACTTATTGGATGCACAAGATTGGTTAAAAACCCTAATTGGACGAGAATAAGCCTTGGGAGGACGAAAATGACCTAAATGTTCAACCAATAGCACAAAATCACTTATTGGATGCACAAGATTGGTTAAAAACCCTAATTGGACGAGAATAAGCCTTGGGAGGACGAAAATGACCTAAATGTTCAACCAATGACAGAAAATCACTTATTGGATGCACAAGATTGGTTAAAAACCCTAATTGGACGAGAATAAGCCTTGGGAGGACGAAAATGTACTAAATGTTCAACCAATGACACAGATGTACTTATTGGATGCACAAGATTGGTTAAAAACCCTAATTGGACAAGAATAAGCCTTGGGAGGACGAAAATGTCCTAAATGTTCAACCAATGACACACATGTACTTATTGGATGCCCAAGATTGGTTAAAAACTCTAATTGGATGAGAATAAGCCTAGGGAGGACAAAAATGACCGAAATGTTCAACCAATGACACAAAATCACTTATTGGATGCACAAGATTGGTTAAAAACCCTAATTGGACGAGAATAAGCCTTGGGAGGACGAAAATGACCTAAATGTTCAACCAATGACAGAAAATCACTTATTGGATGCACAAGATTGGTTAAAAACCCTAATTGGACGAGAATAAGCCTTGGGAGGTCGAAAATGACCTATATGTTCATTCAATGACACAAATGTACTTATTGGATGCACAAGATTGGTTAAAAACCCTAATTGGACGAGAATAAGCCTTCGGAGGACGAAAATGACCTAAATGTTCAACCAATGACACAAAATAACTTATTGGATGCACAAGATTGGTTAAAAACCCTAATTGGACGAGAATAAGCATAGGGAGGACGAAAATGACCTAAATGTTCAACCAATGACACAAATGTACTTATTGGATGCACAAAATTGGTTAAAAACCCTAATTGGAAGAGAATAAGCCTTGGGAGGACGAAAATGACCTAAATGTTCAACCAATGATACAAAATCACTTATTGGATGCACAAGATTGGTTAAAAACCCTAATTGGACGAGAATAAGCCTTGAGAGGACGAAAATGACCTACATGTTCAACCAATGGCAATAAATCACTTATTTGATGCACAAGATCGGTTAAAAACCCTAATTGGACGAGAATAAGCCTTGGGAGGACGAAAATGACCTAAATGTTCAACCAATGACAGAAAATCACTTATTGGATGCACAAGATTGGTTAAAAACCCTAATTGGACGAGAATAAGCCTAGGGAGGACGAAAATGACCTATATGTTCAACCAATGACACAAATGTACTTATTGGATGCACAAGATTGGTTAAAAACCCTAATTGGACATGAATAAGCCTTGGGAGGACGAAAATGACCTAAATGTTCAACAAATGACACAAAATGACTTATTGGATGCACAAGATTGGTTAAAAACCCTAATTGGACGAGAATAAGCCTTAGGAGGACGAAAATGTACTAAATGTTCAACCAATGACACAAATGTACTTATTGGATGCACAAGATTGGTTAAAAACCTTAATTGGACGAGAATAAGTCTAAGGAAGGACGAAAATGACATAAATGTTCAACCAATGACACAAAATCACTTATTGGATGCACAAGATCGGTTAAAAACCCTAATTGGACGAGAATAAGCCTTGGGAGGACGAAAATGACCTAAATGTTCAACCAATGATACAAAATCACTTATTGGATGCACAAGATTGGTTAAAAACCCTAATTGGACGAGAATAAGCCTTGACAGGACGAAAATGACCAACATGTTCAACCAATGGCAATAAATCACTTATTGGATGCACACGATCGGTTAAAAACCCTAATTGGACGAGAATAAGCCTTGGGAGGACGAAAATGACCTAAATGTTCAACCAATGACACAAAATCACTTATTGGTTGCCTAAGATTGGTTAAAAACCCTAATTGGAAGAGAATAAGACTTGGGAGGACGAAAATGACCTAAATGTTCAACCAATGACACAAAATCACTTATTGGATGCACAAGATTGGTTAAAAACCCTAATTGGACGAGAATAAGCCTAGGGAGGACGAAAATGACCTAAATGTTCAAACAATGACACAAAATCGCTTAACCCCTAATTTGACGATAATAAGCCTTGGGAGGACGAAAATGACCTAAATGTTCAACCAATGACACAAATGTACTTATTGGATGCACAAGATTGGTTAAAAACCCTAATTGGACGAGAATAAGCCTTGGGAGGACGAAAATGACCTAAATGTTCAACCAATGACACAAATGTACTTATTGGATGCACAAGATTGCTTAAAAACCCTAATTGGACGAGAATAAGCCTTGGAGGACGAAAATAACCTAAATGTTCAACCAATGACACAAATGTACTTATTGGATGCACAAGATTGGTTAAAAACCCTAATTGGACGAGAATAAGCCTTGGGAGGACGAAAATGACCTAAATGTTCAACCAATGACACAAATGTACTTATTGGATGACCAAGATTGGTTAAAAACCCTAGTTGGACGAGAATAAGCCTAGGGAGGACGAAAATGACTTAAATGTTCAACCAATGACACAAAATCACTTATTGGATGCACAAGATTGGTTAAAAACCCTAATTGGACGAGAATAAGCCTTGGGAGGACGAAAATGACCTAAATGTTCAACCAATGACAGAAAATCACTTATTGGATGCACAAGATTGGTTAAAAACCCTATTTGGACGAGAATAAGCCTTGGGAGGTCGAAAATGACCTAAATGTTCATTCAATGACACAAATGTACTTATTGGATGCACAAGATTGGTTAAAAACCCTAATTGGACGAAAATAAGCCTTCGGAGGACGAAAATGACCTAAATGTTCAACCAATGACACCAAATCACTTATTGGATGCACAAGATTGGTTAAAAACCCTAATTGGACGAGAATAAGCATAGGGAGGACGAAAATGACCTAAATGTTAAACCAATGACACAAATGTACTTATTGGATGCACAAAATTGGTTAAAAACCCTAATTGGACGAGAATAAGCCTTGGGAGGACGAAAATGAGCTAAATGTTCAACCAATGATACAAAATCACTTATTGGATGCACAAGATTGGTTAAAAACCCTAATTGGACGAGAATAAGCCTTGAGAGGACGAAAATGACCTACATGTTCAACCAATGGCAATTAATCACTTATTGGATGCACAAGATCGGTTAAAAACCCTAATTGGACGAGAATAAGCCTTGGGAGGACGAAAATGACCTAAATGTTCAACCAATGACACAAATGTACTTATTGGATGCACAAGATTGGTTAAAAACCCTAATTGGACGAGAAAAAGCCTTGGGACGACGAAAATGACCTAAATGTTCAACCAATGACACAAATGTACTTATTGGATGCACAAGATTGGTTAAAAACCCTAATTGGACGAGAATAAGCCTTGGGAGGACGAAAATGACCTAAATGTTCAACCAATGACACAAATGTACTTATTGGATGCACAAGATTGGTTAGAAACCCTAATTTGGACGAGAATCAGCCTTGGGAGGACGAAAATGACCTAAATGTTCAACCAATGACACAAATGTAGTTATTGGATGCACAAGATTGGATAAAAACCCTAATTGGATGAGAATAAGCCTTGGGAGGACGAAAATGACCTAAATGTTCAACCAATGACACAAATGTACTTATTGGATGCACAAGATTGGTTAAAAACCCTAATTGGACGAGAATAAGCCTTGGGAGGACGAAAATGACCTAAATGTTCAACCAATGACACAAATGTACTTATTGGATTCACAAGATTGGTTAAAAACCCTAATTGGACAAGAATAAGCCTTGGGAGGACGAAAATGACATAAATGTTCAACCAATGACACAAATGTACTTATTGGATGCACAAGATTGGTTAAAAACCCTAATTGGACGAGAATAAGCCTTGGGAGGACGAAAATGACCTAAATGTTCAACCAATGACACAAATGTACTTATTGGATGCACAAGATTGCTTAAAAACCCTAATTGGACGAGAATAAGCCTTGGAGGACGAAAATAACCTAAATGTTCAACCAATGACACAAATGTACTTATTGGATGCACAAGATTGGTTAAAAACCCTAATTGGACGAGAATAAGCCTTGGGAGGACGAAAATGACCTAAATGTTCAACCAATGACACAAATGTACTTATTGGATGCACAAGATTGGTTAAAAACCCTAACTGGACAAGAAAAAGACTTGGGAGGACGAAAATAACCTAAATGTTCAACCAATGACACAAATGTACTTATTGGATGCACAAGATTGGTTAAAAACCCTAATTGGACGAGAATAAGCCTTGGGAGGACGAAAATGACCTAAATGTTCAACCAATGACACAAATGTACTTATTGGATGCACAAGATTGGTTAAAAACCCTAATTGGACGAGAATAAGCCTTGGGAGGACGAAAATGACCTAAATGTTCAACAAATGCCACAAAATCACTTATTGGAGGCAAAAGATTGGTTAAAAACCCTAATTGGACGAGAATAAGCCTAGGGAGGACGAAAATGACCTTAATGTTCAACCAATGACACAAAATCACTTATTGGATGCACAAGATTGGTTAAAAACCCTAATTGGACGAGAATAAGCCTTGGGAGGACGAAAATGACCTAAATGTTCAACCAATGACAGAAAATCACTTATTGGATGCACAAGATTGGTTAAAAACCCTAATTGGACGAGAATAAGCCTAGGGAGGACAAAAATGACCTATATGTTCAACCAATGACACAAATGTACTTATTGGATGCACAAGATTGGTTAAAAAGCCTAATTGGACAAGAATAAGCCTTAGGAGGACGAAAATGACCTAAATGTTCAACCAATGACACAAAATCACTTATTGGATGCACAAGATTGGTTAAAAACCCTAATTGGACGAGAATAAGCCTTGGGAGGACGAAAATGACCTAAATGTTCAACCAATGACAGAAAATCACTTATTGGATGCACAAGATTGGTTAAAAACCCTATTTGGACGAGAATAAGCCTTGGGAGGTCGAAAATGACCTAAATGTTCATTCAATGACACAAATGTACTTATTGGATGCACAAGATTGGTTAAAAACCCTAATTGGACGAAAATAAGCCTTCGGAGGACGAAAATGACCTAAATGTTCAACCAATGACACCAAATCACTTATTGGATGCACAAGATTGGTTAAAAACCCTAATTGGACGAGAATAAGCATAGGGAGGACGAAAATGACCTAAATGTTAAACCAATGACACAAATGTACTTATTGGATGCACAAAATTGGTTAAAAACCCTAATTGGACGAGAATAAGCCTTGGGAGGACGAAAATGAGCTAAATGTTCAACCAATGATACAAAATCACTTATTGGATGCACAAGATTGGTTAAAAACCCTAATTGGACGAGAATAAGCCTTGAGAGGACGAAAATGACCTACATGTTCAACCAATGGCAATTAATCACTTATTGGATGCACAAGATCGGTTAAAAACCCTAATTGGACGAGAATAAGCCTTGGGAGGACGAAAATGACCTAAATGTTCAACCAATGACACAAATGTACTTATTGGATGCACAAGATTGGTTAAAAACCCTAATTGGACGAGAAAAAGCCTTGGGACGACGAAAATGACCTAAATGTTCAACCAATGACACAAATGTACTTATTGGATGCACAAGATTGGTTAAAAACCCTAATTGGACGAGAATAAGCCTTGGGAGGACGAAAATGACCTAAATGTTCAACCAATGACACAAATGTACTTATTGGATGCACAAGATTGGTTAGAAACCCTAATTTGGACGAGAATCAGCCTTGGGAGGACGAAAATGACCTAAATGTTCAACCAATGACACAAATGTAGTTATTGGATGCACAAGATTGGATAAAAACCCTAATTGGATGAGAATAAGCCTTGGGAGGACGAAAATGACCTAAATGTTCAACCAATGACACAAATGTACTTATTGGATGCACAAGATTGGTTAAAAACCCTAATTGGACGAGAATAAGCCTTGGGAGGACGAAAATGACCTAAATGTTCAACCAATGACACAAATGTACTTATTGGATTCACAAGATTGGTTAAAAACCCTAATTGGACAAGAATAAGCCTTGGGAGGACGAAAATGACATAAATGTTCAACCAATGACACAAATGTACTTATTGGATGCACAAGATTGGTTAAAAACCCTAATTGGACGAGAATAAGCCTTGGGAGGACGAAAATGACCTAAATGTTCAACCAATGACACAAATGTACTTATTGGATGCACAAGATTGGTTAAAAACCCTAATTGGACGAGAATAAGCCTTGGGAGGACGAAAATGACCTAAATGTTCAACCAATGACACAAATGTACTTATTGGATGCACAAGATTGGTTAAAAACCCTAATTGGACGAGAATAAGCCTTGGGAGGACGTAAATGACCTAAATGTTCAATGTATGGCACAAAATCACTTATTGGATGCACAAGATTGGTTAAAAACCCTAATTGGACGAGAATAAGCCTTGGGAGGACGAAAATGACCTAAATGTTCAACCAATGACACAAATGTACTTATTGGATGCACAAGATTGGTTAAAAACCCTACTTGGACGAGAATAAGTCTTTGGAGGACGAAAATGTCCTAAATGTTCAACCAATGACACAAAATCTTTTATTGGATGCACAAGATTGGTTAAAAACCCTAATTGGATGAGAATAAGCCTTGCGAGGACAAAAATGACCTAAATGTTCAACCAATGACACAAATGTACTTATTGGATGCACAAGATTGGTTAAAAACCCTAATTGGACGAGAATAAGCCTTGGGAGGACGAAAATGACCTAAATGTTCAACCAATGACACAAATGTACTTATTGGAGGCAAAAGATTGGTTAAAAACCCTAATTGGACGAGAATAAGCCTTGGGAGGACGAAAATGACCTAAATGTTCAACCAATGACACAAATGTACTTATTGGATGCACAAGATTGGTTAAAAACCCTAATTGGACGAGAATAAGCCTTAGGAGGAGGAAAATGACCTAAATGTTCAACCAGTGACACAAAATCACTTATTGGATGCACAAGATTGGTTAAAAACCCTAATTGGACGAGAATAAGCCTAGGGAGGACGAAAATGACCTAAATGTTCAACCAATGACACAAATGTACTTATTGGATGCACAAGATTGGTTAAAAACCCTAATTGGACGAGAATAAGCCTTGGGAGGACGAAAATGACCTAAATGTTAAACCAATGAGACAAATGTACTTATTGGATGCACAAGATTGGTTAAAAACCCTAATTGGATGAGAATAAGCCTAGGGAGGACGAAAATGACCTAAATGTTCAACCAATGACACAAAATCACTTATTGGATGCACAAGATTGGTTAAAAACTCTAATTGGACGAGAATAAGCCTTGGGAGGACGAAGATGACCTAAATGTTCAACCAATGACACAACTGTACTTATTGGATGCACAAGATTGGTTAAAAATCCTAATTGGACGAGAATAAGCCTTGGGAGGACGAAAATGACCTCAATGTTCAACCAATGACACAAAATCACTTATTGGATGCACAAGAATGGTTCAAAACCCTAATTGGACGAGAATAAGCCTTGGGAGGACGAAAATGACCTAAATGTTCAACCAATGACACAAAATCATGTATTGGATGCACAAGATTGGTTCAAAACCCTATTTGGACGAGAATAAGCCTAGGGAGGACGAAAATGACCTAAATGTTCAACCAATGACACAAATGTACTTATTGGATGCACAAGATTGGTTAAAAACCCTAATTGGATGAGAATAAGCCTAGGGAGGACGAAAATGACCTAAATGTTCAACCAATGACACAAAATCACTTATTGGATGCACAAGATTGGTTAAAACCCCTAATTGTACAAGAATAAGCCTTGGGAGGACGAAAATGACCTAAATGTTCAACCAATGACACAAATGTACTTATTGGATGCACAAGATTGGTTAAAAACCCTAATTGGACGAGAATAAGCCTTGGGAGGACGAAAATGACCTAAATGTTCAACCAACGACACAAAATCACTTATTGGATGCACAAGATTGGTTAAAAACCGTAATTGGACGAGAATAAGCCTTGGGAGGACGAAAATGACCTAAATGTTCAACCAATAACACAAATGTACTTATTTGATGCACAAGATTGCTTAAAAACCCTAATTGGACGAGAATAAGCCTTGGGAGGACGAAAATGACCTAAATGTTCAACCAATGACACAAATGTACTTATTGGATGCACAAGATTGGTTAAAAACCCTAATTGGACGAGAATAAGCCTTGGGAGGACGAAAATGACCTAAATGTTCAACCAATGACACAAATGTACTTATTGGATGCACAAGATTGGTTATAAACCCTAATTGGACGAGAATAAGCCTTGGGAGGACGAAAATGACCTAAATGTTCAACTAACGACACAAAATCACTTATTGGATGCACAAGATTGGTTGAAAACCCTAACTGGACGAGAATAAGCCTTGGGAGGACGAAAATGACCTAAATGTTCAACCAACGACACTGATGTACTTATTGGATGCACAAGATTGGTTAAAAACCCTAATTGGACGAGAATAAGCCTTGGGAGGACGAAAATGACATAAATGTTCAACCAATGACACAAATGTACTTATTGGATGCACAAGATTGGTTAAAAACCCTAATTGGACGAGAATAAGCCTTGGGAGGACGAAAATGATCTAAATGTTCAACCAATGACACAAATGTACTTATTGGATGCACAAGATTGGTTAAAAACCCTAATTGGACGAGAATAAGCCTTGGGAGGACGAAAATGACCTAAATGTTCAACCAATGACACAAATGTACTTATTGGATGCACAAGATTGGTTAAAAACCCTAATTGCACGAGAATAAGTCTTGGGAGGACGAAAATGACCTAAATGTTCAACCAATGACACAAATGTACTTATTGGATGCACAAGATTGGTTAAAAACCCTAATTGGACAAGAATAAGCCTTGGGAGGACGAAAATGACCTAAATGTTCAACAAATGACACAAAATGACTTATTGGATGCACAAGATTGGTTAAAAACCCTAATTGGACGAGAATAAGCCTTAGGAGGACGAAAATGTACTAAATGTTCAACCAATGACACAAATGTACTTATTGGATGCACAAGATTGGTTAAAAACCTTAATTGGACGAGAATAAGTCTAAGGAAGGACGAAAATGACATAAATGTTCAACCAATGACACAAAATCACTTATTGGATGCACAAGATTGGTTAAAAACCCTAATTGGACGAGAATAAGCCTTGGGAGGACGAAAATGACCTAAATGTTCAACCAATGACAGAAAATCACTTATTGGATGCACAAGATTGGTTAAAAACCCTAATTGGACGAGAATAAGCCTTGGGAGGACGAAAATGTACTAAATGTTCAACCAATGACACAGATGTACTTATTGGATGCACAAGATTGGTTAAAAACCCTAATTGGACAAGAATAAGCCTTGGGAGGACGAAAATGTCCTAAATGTTCAACCAATGACACACATGTACTTATTGGATGCCCAAGATTGGTTAAAAACTCTAATTGGATGAGAATAAGCCTAGGGAGGACAAAAATGACCGAAATGTTCAACCAATGACACAAAATCACTTATTGGATGCACAAGATTGGTTAAAAACCCTAATTGGACGAGAATAAGCCTTGGGAGGACGAAAATGACCTAAATGTTCAACCAATGACAGAAAATCACTTATTGGATGCACAAGATTGGTTAAAAACCCTAATTGGACGAGAATAAGCCTAGGGAGGACAAAAATGACCTATATGTTCAACCAATGACACAAATGTACTTATTGGATGCACAAGATTGGTTAAAAAGCCTAATTGGACAAGAATAAGCCTTAGGAGGACGAAAATGACCTAAATGTTCAACCAATGACACAAAATCACTTATTGGATGCACAAGATTGGTTAAAAACCCTAATTGGACGAGAATAAGCCTTGGGAGGACGAAAATGACCTAAATGTTCAACCAATGACAGAAAATCACTTATTGGATGCACAAGATTGGTTAAAAACCCTA
>JBBPBP010001189.1:0-13321 GCA_037974735.1 Cicer chorassanicum
TGTACTTATTGGATGCACCTGATTGGTTAAAAAACCCTAATTTGACGAGAATAATCCTAGGGAGGACGAAAATGACCTAAATGTTCAACCAATGACACAAAATCACTTATTGGATGCACAAGATTGGTTAAAAACCCTAATTGGACGAGAATAAGCCTAGGGAGGACGAAAATGACCTAAATGTTGAACAAATGACACAAATGTACTTATTGGATGCACAAGATTGGTTAAAAACCCTAATTGGACGAGAATAAGCCTAAGGAGGACGAAAATGAACTTAATGTTCAACCAATGACACAAAATCACTTATTGGATGCACAAGATTGGTTAAAATCCCTAATTGGACGAGAATAAGCCTTGGGAGGACGAAAATGACCTAAATGTTCAACCAATGACACAAAATCACTTATTGGATGCACAAGATTTGTTAAGAACCTTAATTGGACGAGAATAATCCTTGGGAGGACGAAAATGACCTAAATGTTCAACCAATGACACAAATGTACTTATTGGATGCACCTGATTGGTTAAAAAACCCTAATTTGACGAGAATAATCCTAGGGAGGACGAAAATGACCTAAATGTTCAACCAATGACACAAATGTACTTATTGGATGCACAAGATTGGTTAAAAACCCTAATTGGACTAGAATAAGCCTTGGGAGGACGAAAATGACCTAAATGTTCAACCAATGAGACAAATGTACTTATTGGATGCACAAGATTGGTTAAAAACCCTAATTTGACATGAATAAGCCTAGGGAGGACGAAAATGACCTAAATGTTCAACCAATGACACAAAATAACTTATTGGATGCACAAGATTGGTTAAAAACCCTAATTGGACGAGAATAAGCCTAAGGAGGACGAAAATGAACTTAATGTTCAACCAATGACACAAAATCACTTATTGGATGCACAAGATTGGTTAAAATCCCTAATTGGACGAGAATAAGCCTTGGGAGGACGAAAATGACCTAAATGTTCAACCAATGACACAAATATACTTATTGGATGCACAAGATTGGTTAATAACCCTAATTGGACGAAATAAGCCTAGGGAGGACAAAAATGACCTAAATGTTCAACCAATGACACAAAATCACTAATTATATGCACAAGATTGGTTAAAAACCCTAATTGGACGAGAATAAGCCTTGGGATGACGAAAATGTCCTAAATGTTCAACCAATGACACAAATGTACTTATTGGATGCACAAGATTGGTTAAAAACCCTAACTGGACGAGAATAAGTCTAGGGTGGACGAAAATGACCTAAATGTTCAACCAATGACACAAAATCACTTATTGGATGCACAAGATTAGTTAAAACCCCTAATTGGAAGAGAATAAGCCTAGGGAGGACGAAAATGACCTAAATGTTCAACCAATGACACAAATGTACTTATTGGATGCACAAGATTGGTTAAAAACCCTAATTGGACGAGAATAAGCCTAGGGAGGACGAAAATGACATAAATGTTCAACCAATGACACAAAATTACTTATTGGATGCACAAGATTGGTTAAAAACCCTAATTGGACGAGAATAAGCCTAGGGAGGACGAAAATGACCTAAATGTTCAACCAATGACACAAAATCACTTATTTGATGCACAAGATTGGTTAATAACCCTATTGGATGAGAATAAGCCTTTGGCGGACGAAAATGATCTAAATGTTCAATCAATGACACAAGTGTACTTATTGTATGCACAAGATTGGTTAAAAACCCTAATTGGACGAGAATAAGCCTAGGGAGGACGAAAATGACCTAAATGTTCAACCAATGACACAAAATCACTTATTGGATGCACAAGATTGGTTAAAAACCCTAATTGGACGAGAATAAGCCTTGGGAGAAAGAAAATGACCTAAATGTTCAACCAATGACACAAAATCACTTATTGGATGCACAAGATTGGTTAAAAACACTAATTGGACGAGAATAAGCCTTGGGAGGACGAAAATGACCTAAATGTTCAACCAATGACACAAATGTACTAATTGGATGCACAAGATTGTTTAAAAACCCTAATTGGACGAGAATAAGCCTAGGGAGGACGAAAACGACCTAAATGTTCAACCAATGACACAAAATCAATTATTGCATGCACAAGATAGGTTAAAACCCTAATTGGACGAGAATAAGCATTGGGAGGACGAAAATGACCTAAATGTTCAACCAATGACACAAATGTACTTATTGGATCCACAAGATTGGTTAAAACCCCTAATTGGACGAGAATAAGCCTAGGGAGGACGAAAATGACCTAAATGTTCAACCAATGACACAAAATCACTTATTGGATGCACAAGAATTGTTAAAAACGCTTATTGGACGAGAATAAGCCTTATGAGGACGAAAATGACCTAAATGTTCAACCAATGACACAAATGTACTTATTGGATGCACAAGATTGGTTAAAAACCCTAATTGGACGAGAATAAGCCTTGGGAGGACGAAAATGACCTAAATGTTCAACCAATGACACAAAATCACTTATTGGATGCACAAGATTGGTTAAAACCCTAATTGGACGAGAATAAGCCTAGGGAGGACGAAAATGACCTTAATGTTCAACCAGTGACACAAAATCACTTATTGGATGTACAATATTGGTTAAAAACCCTAATTGGACGAGAATAAGCCTTGGGAGGACGAAAATGACCTAAATGTTCAACCAATGACACAAAATCACTTATTGGATGCACAAGATTGGTTAAAAACCCTAATTGGACGAGAATAAGCCTTAGGAGGACGAAAATGACCTAAATGTATAACCAATGAAACAAAATCACTTATTGGATGCACAAGATTGGTTAAAAACCCTTATTGGACGAGAATAAGCCTTGGGAGGACGAAAATGACCTAAATGTTCAACCAATGACACAAATGTACTTATTGGATGCACAAGATTGGTTAAAAACCCTAATTGGACGAGAATAAGCCTTGGGAGGACGAAAATGACCTAAATGTTCAACCAACGACACAAAATCACTTATTGGAAGCACAAGATTGGTTAAAAACCCTAATTGGACGAGAATAAGCCTTGGGAGGACGAAAATGACCTAAATGTTCAACCAATGACACAAATGTACTTATTGGATGCACAAGATTGGTTAAAAACCCTAATTGGACGAGAATAAGCCTTGGGAGGACGAAAATGACTTAAATGTTCAACCAATGATACAAAATCACTTATTGGACGCACAAGATTGGTTAAAAACCCTAATTGGACGAGAATAAGCCTAGAGGGGACGAAAATGACCTACATGTTCAACCAATGGCAATAAATCACTTATTGGATGCACAAGATTGGTTAAAAATCCTAATTGGACTAGAATAAGCCTTGGGAGGACGAAAATGACCTAAATGTTCAACCAATGACACAAAATCATTTAATGGATGCACAAGATTGGTTAAAAACCCTAATTGGACGAGAATAAGCCTAGAGAGGACGAAAATGACCTAAATGTTCAACCAATGACACAAATATACTTATTGGATGCACAAGATTGGTTAAAAACCCTAATTGGACGAAATAAGCCTAGGGAGGACAAAAATGACCTAAATGTTCAACCAATGACACAAAATCACTTATTGGATGCACAAGATTGGTTAAAAACCCTAATTGGACGAGAATAAGCCTAGGGAAGACGAAAATGACCTAAATGTTCAACCAATGACACAAAATTACTTATTGGATGCACAAGATTGGTTAAAAACCCTAATTGGACGAGAATAAGCCTTGGGAGGACGAAAATGACCCAAATGTTCAAACAATGACACAAAATCACTTATTGGATGCACAAGATTGGTTAAAAACCCTAATTGGACGAGAATAAGCCTAGGGAGGACGAAAATGACCTAAATGTTCAAACAATGACACAAAATCACTTATTGGATGCACAAGATTGGTTAAAATCCCTAATTGGACGAGAATAAGCCTTGGGAGGACGAAAATGACCTAAATGTTCAACCAATGACACAAAATCACTTATTGGATGCACAAGATTTGTTAAAAACCTTAATTGGACGAGAATAAGCCTTGGGAGGACGAAAATGACCTAAATGTTCAACCAATGACACAAGTGTACTTATTGGATGCACCTGATTGGTTAAAAAACCCTAATTTGACGAGAATAATCCTAGGGAGGACGAAAATGACCTAAATGTTCAACCAATGACACAAAATCACTTATTGGATGCACAAGATTGGTTAAAAACCCTAATTGGACGAGAATAAGCCTAGGGAGGACGAAAATGACCTAAATGTTGAACAAATGACACAAATGTACTTATTGGATGCACAAGATTGGTTAAAAACCCTAATTGGACGAGAATAAGCCTAAGGAGGACGAAAATGAACTTAATGTTCAACCAATGACACAAAATCACTTATTGGATGCACAAGATTGGTTAAAATCCCTAATTGGACGAGAATAAGCCTTGGGAGGACGAAAATGACCTAAATGTTCAACCAATGACACAAAATCACTTATTGGATGCACAAGATTTGTTAAGAACCTTAATTGGACGAGAATAATCCTTGGGAGGACGAAAATGACCTAAATGTTCAACCAATGACACAAATGTACTTATTGGATGCACCTGATTGGTTAAAAAACCCTAATTTGACGAGAATAATCCTAGGGAGGACGAAAATGACCTAAATGTTCAACCAATGACACAAATGTACTTATTGGATGCACAAGATTGGTTAAAAACCCTAATTGGACTAGAATAAGCCTTGGGAGGACGAAAATGACCTAAATGTTCAACCAATGAGACAAATGTACTTATTGGATGCACCTGATTGGTTTAAAAACCCTAATATGACGAGAATAAGCCTAGGGAGGACGAAAATGACCTAAATGTTCAACCAATGACACAAAATCACTTATTGGATGCACAAGATTGGTTAAAAACCCTAATTGGACGAGAATAAGCCTTGGGAGGACGAAAATGACCTAAATGTTCAACCAATGACACAAAATCACTTATTGGATGCACAAGATTGGTTAAAACCCTAATTGGACGAGAATAAGCCTTGGGAGGACGAAAACGACATAAATGTTCAACCAATGACACAAAATCACTTATTGGATTCACAAGATTGGTTAAAAACCCTAATTGGACGAGAATAAGCCTAGGGAGGACGAAAATGACCTAAATGTTCAACCAATGACACAAATGTACTTATTGGATGCACAAGATTGGTTAAAAACCCTAATGAGACGAGAATAAGCCTAGGGAGGACGAAAATGACCTAAATGTTCAACTAATGACACAAAATCACTTATTGGATGCACAAGATTGGTTAAAAACCCTAATTGGACGAGAATAAGCCTAGGGAGGACAAAAATGACCTATATGTTCAACCAATGACACAAATGTACTTATTGGATGTACAAGATTCGTTTAAAACCCTAATTGGACAAGAATAAGCCTTGGGAGGACGAAAATGACCTAAATGTTCAACCAATGACACAAAATCATTTATTGGATGCACAAGATTGGTTAAAAACCCTAATTGGACGAGAATAAGCCTAGGGAGGACGAAAATGACCTAAATGTTCAACAAATGACACAAAATCACTTATTGGATGCACAAGATTGGTTAAAAACCCTAATTGGACGAGAATAAGCCTTGGGAGGTCGAAAATTACCTAAATGTTCAACCAATGACACAAAATCACTTATTGGATGCACAAGATTGGTTAAAATCCCTAATTGGACGAGAATAAGCCTTGGGAGGACGAAAATGACCTAAATGTTCAACCAATGACACAAAATCACTTATTGGATGCACAAGATTTGTTAAAAACCTTAATTGGACGAGAATAAGCCTTGGGAGGACGAAAATGACCTAAATGTTCAACCAATGACACAAATATACTTATTGGATGCACAAGATTGGTTAAAAACCCTAATTGGACTAGAATAAGCTTTGGGAGGACGAAAATGACCTAAATGTTCAACCAATGACACCAATGTACTTATTGGATGCACAAGATTGGTTAAAAACCCTAATTTGACGAGAATAATCCTAGGGAGGACGAAAATGACCTAAATGTTCAACCAATGACACAAAATCACTCATTGGATGCACAAGATTGGTTAAAAACCCTAGTTGGACGAGAATAAGCCTTGAGAGGACGAAAATGACCTACATGTTCAACCAATGGCATAAAATCACTTATTGGATGCACAAGATTGGTTAAAAATCCTAATTGGACGAGAATAAGTCATTTTCGTCCTCCCAAGCCTTATTCTAGTCCAATTAGGGTTTTTAACCAATCTTGTGCATCCAATAAGTACATTTGTGTCATTGGTTGAACATTTAGGTCATTTTCGTCCTCCCAAGGCTTATTCTCGTCCAATTAGGGTTTTTAACCAATCTTGTGCATCCAATGAGTGATTTTGTGTCATTGGTTGAACATTTAGGTCATTTTCGTCCTCCCAAGGCTTATTCTCGTCCAATTAGGGTTTTTAACCAATCTTGTGCATCCAATGAGTGATTTTGTGTCATTGGTTGAACATTTAGGTCATTTTCATCCTCCCTAGGCTTATTCTCGTCCAATTAGGGTTTTTAAACAATCTTGTGCATCCAATAAGTGATTTTGTGTCATTGGTTGAACATTTAGGTCATTTTCGTCCTCCTTAGGCTTATTCTCGTCCAATTAGGGTTTTTAACCAATCTTGTGCATCCAATAAGTGATTTTGTGTCATTGGTTGAACATTTAGTTAATTTTCGTCTTCCCTAGGCTTATTCTCGTCAAATTAGGGTTTTTAACCAATCTTGTGCATCCAATAAGTACATTTGTGTCATTGGTTGAACATTTAGGTCATTTTCGTCCTCCCAAGGCTTATTCTCGTCCAATTAGGGTTTTTAACCAATCTTGTGCATCCAATGAGTGATTTTGTGTCATTGGTTGAACATTTAGGTCATTTTCGTCCTCCCAATGCTTATTCTCGTCCAATTAGGGTTTTTAACCAATCTTGTGCATCCAATAAGTGATTTTGTGTCATTGGTTGAACATTTAGGTCATTTTCGTCCTCCCTAGGCTTATTCTCGTCCAATTAGGCTTTTTAACCAATCTTGTGCATCCAATAAGTACACTTGTGTCATTGGTTGAACATTTAGGTCATTTTCGTCCTCCCAAGGCTTATTCTCGTCCAATTAGGGTTTTTAAACAATCTTGTGCATCCAATAAGTGATTTTGTGTCATTGGTTGAACATTTAGGTCATTTTCGTCCTCCTTAGGCTTATTCTCGTCCAATTAGGGTTTTTAACCAATCTTGTGCATCCAATAAGTGATTTTGTGTCATTGGTTGAACATTTAGTTAATTTTCGTCTTCCCTAGGCTTATTCTCGTCAAATTAGGGTTTTTAACCAATCTTGTGCATCCAATAAGTACATTTGTGTCATTGGTTGAACATTTAGGTCATTTTCGTCCTCCCAAGGTTTATTCTAGTCCAATTAGGGTTTTTAACCAATCTTGTGCATCCAATAAGTACATTTGTGTCATTCGTTGAACATTTAGGTCATTTTCGTCCTCCCTAGGCTTATTCTCGTCCAATTAGGGTTTTTAACCAATCTTGTGCATCCAATAAGTGATTTTGTGTCATTGGTTGAACATTTAGGTCATTTTCTTCCTCCTTAGGATTATTCTCGTCAAATTAGGGTTTTTTAACCAATCAGGTGCGTCCAATAAGTACATTTGTGTCATTGGTTGATCATTTAGGTCATTTTCATCCTCCCAAGGCTTATTCTCGAACAATTAAGGTTTTTAACAAATCTTGTGCATCCAATAAGTGATTTTGTGTCATTGGTTGAACATTTAGGTCATTTTCATCCTCCCAAGGCTTATTCTCGTCCAATTAGGGATTTTAACCAATCTTGTGCATCCAATAAGTTATTTAGTGTCATTGGTTGAACATTAAGGTCATTTTCGTCCTCCTTAGGCTTATTCTCGTCCAATTAGGGTTTTTAACCAATCTTGTGCATCCAATAAGTTATTTTGTGTCATTGGTTGAACATTTAGGTCATTTTGGTCCTCCCTAGGCTTATTCATGTCAAATTAGGGTTTTTAACCAATCTTGTGCATCCAATAAGTACATTTGTGTCATTGGTTGAACATTTTGGTCATTTTCGTCCTCCCAAGGCTTATTCTAGTCCAATTAGGGTTTTTAACCAATCTTGTGCATCCAATAAGTGATTTTGTGTCATTGGTTGAACATTTAGGTCATTTTCGTCTTCCCAAGGCTTATTCTCGTCCAACTAGGGTTTTTAACCAATCTTGTGCATCCAATAAGTGATTTTGTGTCATTGGTTGAACATTTAGGTCATTTTCGTCCTCCTTAGGCTTATTCTAGTCCAATTAGGGTTTTTAACCAATCTTGTGCATCCAATAAGTCATTTTGTGTCATTGGTTGAACATTTAGTTCATTTTCGTCTTCCCTAGGCTTATTCTCGTCAAATTAGGGTTTTTAACCAATCTTGTGCATCCAATAAGTACATTTGTGTCATTGGTTGAACATTTATGTCATTTTCGTCCTCCCAAGGTTTATTCTAGTCCAATTAGGGTTTTTAACCAATCTTGTGCATCCAATAAGTACATTTGTGTTATTGGTTGAACATTTAGGTCATTTTCTTCCTCCCAAGGCTTATTCTCGTCCAATTAGGGTTTTTAACCAATCTTGTGCATCCAATAAGTGATTTTGTGTCATTGGTTGAACATTTAGGTCATTTTCGTCCTCCCTAGGCTTATTCTCGTCCAATTAGGGTTTTTAACCAATCTTGTGCATCCAATGAGTGATTTTGTGTCATTGGTTGAACATTTAGGTCATTTTCGTCCTCCCTAGGCTTATTCTCGTCCAATTAGGGTTTTTAAACAATCTTGTGCATCCAATAAGTGATTTTGTGTCATTGGTTGAACATTTAGGTCATTTTCGTCCTCCCTAGGCTCATTCAACCAATGACACAAATGTACTTATTGGATGCACCTGATTGGTTAAAAACCCTATTTTGACGAGAATAAGCCTAGGGAGGACGAAAATGACCTAAATGTTCAACCAATGGCAATAAATCACTTATTGGATGCACAAGATTGGTTAAAAATCCTAATTGGACTAGAATAAGCCTTGGGAGGACGAAAATGACCTAAATGTTCAACCAATGACACAAAATCATTTAATGGATTCACAAGATTGGTTAAAAACCCTAATTGGACGAGAATAAGCCTAGGGAGGACGAAAATGACCTAAATGTTCAACCAATGACACAAATATACTTATTGGATGCACAAGATTGGTTAAAAACCCTAATTGGACTAGAATAAGCTTTGGGAGGACGAAAATGACCTAAATGTTCAACCAATGACACCAATGTACTTATTGGATGCACAAGATTGGTTAAAAACCCTAATTTGACGAGAATAATCCTAGGGAGGACGAAAATGACCTAAATGTTCAACCAATGACACAAAATCACTCATTGGATGCACAAGATTGGTTAAAAACCCTAGTTGGACGAGAATAAGCCTTGAGAGGACGAAAATGACCTACATGTTCAACCAATGGCATAAAATCACTTATTGGATGCACAAGATTGGTTAAAAATCCTAATTGGACGAGAATAAGTCATTTTCGTCCTCCCAAGCCTTATTCTAGTCCAATTAGGGTTTTTAACCAATCTTGTGCATCCAATAAGTACATTTGTGTCATTGGTTGAACATTTAGGTCATTTTCGTCCTCCCAAGGCTTATTCTCGTCCAATTAGGGTTTTTAACCAATCTTGTGCATCCAATGAGTGATTTTGTGTCATTGGTTGAACATTTAGGTCATTTTCGTCCTCCCAAGGCTTATTCTCGTCCAATTAGGGTTTTTAACCAATCTTGTGCATCCAATGAGTGATTTTGTGTCATTGGTTGAACATTTAGGTCATTTTCATCCTCCCTAGGCTTATTCTCGTCCAATTAGGGTTTTTAAACAATCTTGTGCATCCAATAAGTGATTTTGTGTCATTGGTTGAACATTTAGGTCATTTTCGTCCTCCTTAGGCTTATTCTCGTCCAATTAGGGTTTTTAACCAATCTTGTGCATCCAATAAGTGATTTTGTGTCATTGGTTGAACATTTAGTTAATTTTCGTCTTCCCTAGGCTTATTCTCGTCAAATTAGGGTTTTTAACCAATCTTGTGCATCCAATAAGTACATTTGTGTCATTGGTTGAACATTTAGGTCATTTTCGTCCTCCCAAGGCTTATTCTCGTCCAATTAGGGTTTTTAACCAATCTTGTGCATCCAATGAGTGATTTTGTGTCATTGGTTGAACATTTAGGTCATTTTCGTCCTCCCAATGCTTATTCTCGTCCAATTAGGGTTTTTAACCAATCTTGTGCATCCAATAAGTGATTTTGTGTCATTGGTTGAACATTTAGGTCATTTTCGTCCTCCCTAGGCTTATTCTCGTCCCATTAGGGTTTTTAACCAATCTTGTGCATCCAATAAGTACATTTGTGTCATTGGTTGAACATTTAGGTCATTTTCGTCCTCCCTAGGCTTATTCTCGTCCAATTAGGGTTTTTAACCAATCTTGTGAATCCATTAAATGATTTTGTGTCATTGGTTGAACATTTAGGTCATTTTCGTCCTCCCAAGGCTTATTCTAGTCCAATTTGGATTTTTAACCAATCTTGTGCATCCAATAAGTGATTTATTGCCATTGGTTGAACATGTAGGTCATTTTCGTCCTCTCAAGGCTTATTCTGGTCCAATTAGGGTTTTTAACCAATCTTGTGCATCCAATAAGTGATTTTGTATCATTGGTTGAACATTTAGGTCATTTTCGTCCTCCCAAGGCTTATTCTCGTCCAATTAGGGTTTTTAACCAATCTTGTGCATCCAATAAGTGATTTTGTGTCATTGGTTGAACATTTAGGTCATTTTCGTCCTCCCTAGACTTATTCTCGTCCAGTTAGGGTTTTTAACCAATCTTGTGCGTCCAATACGTACATTTGTGTCATTGGTTGAACATTTATGTCATTTTTGTCATCCCTAGGCTTATTCTCGTCCAATTAGGGTTTTTAACCAATCTTGTGCATCCAATAAGTGATTTTGTGTCATTGGTTGAACATTTAAGTCATTTTTGTCCTCCCTAGGCTTATTTCGTCCAATTAGGTTTTTTAACCAATCTTGTGCATCCAATAAGTATATTTGTGTCATTGGTTGAACATTTAGGTCATTTTCGTCCTCTCTAGGCTTATTCTCGTCCAATTAGGGTTTTTAACCAATCTTGTGCATCCATTAAATGATTTTGTGTCATTGGTTGAACATTTAGGTCATTTTCGTCCTCCCAAGGCTTATTCTAGTCCAATTAGGATTTTTAACCAATCTTGTGCATCCAATAAGTGATTTATTGCCATTGGTTGAACATGTAGGTCATTTTCGTCCCCTCTAGGCTTATTCTCGTCCAATTAGGGTTTTTAACCAATCTTGTGCGTCCAATAAGTGATTTTGTATCATTGGTTGAACATTTAAGTCATTTTCGTCCTCCCAAGGCTTATTCTCGTCCAATTAGGGTTTTTAACCAATCTTGTGCATCCAATAAGTACATTTGTGTCATTGGTTGAACATTTAGGTCATTTTCGTCCTCCCAAGGCTTATTCTCGTCCAACTAGAGTTTTTAACCAATCTTGTGCATCCAATAAGTGAGTTTGTGTCGTTGGTTGAACATTTAGATCATTTTCGTCCTCCCAAGGCTTATTCTCGTCCAATTAGGGTTTTTAACCAATCTTGTGCATCCAATAAGTACATTTGTGTCATTGGTTGAACATTTAGGTCATTTTCGTCCTCCCAAGGCTTATTCTCGTCCAATTAGGGTTTTTAACCAATCTTGTGCATCCAATAAGTATATTTGTGTCATTGGTTGAACAGTTAGGTCATTTTCGTCCTCCCTAGGCTTATTTTCGTCCAATTAGGGTTTTTAACCAATCTTGTGCATCCAATAAGTACATTTGTGTCATTGGTTGAACATTTAGGTCATTTTCGTCCTCCCAAGGCTTATTCTCGTCCAATTAGGGTTTTTAAACAATCTTGTGCATCCAATAAGTGATTTTGTGTCATTGGTTGAACATTTAGGTCATTTTCGTCCTCCTTAGGCTTATTCTCGTCCAATTAGGGTTTTTAACCAATCTTGTGCATCCAATAAGTGATTTTGTGTCATTGGTTGAACATTTAGTTAATTTTCGTCTTCCCTAGGCTTATTCTCGTCAAATTAGGGTTTTTAACCAATCTTGTGCATCCAATAAGTACATTTGTGTCATTGGTTGAACATTTAGGTCATTTTCGTCCTCCCAAGGTTTATTCTAGTCCAATTAGGGTTTTTAACCAATCTTGTGCATCCAATAAGTACATTTGTGTCATTCGTTGAACATTTAGGTCATTTTCGTCCTCCCTAGGCTTATTCTCGTCCAATTAGGGTTTTTAACCAATCTTGTGCATCCAATAAGTGATTTTGTGTCATTGGTTGAACATTTAGGTCATTTTCTTCCTCCTTAGGATTATTCTCGTCAAATTAGGGTTTTTTAACCAATCAGGTGCGTCCAATAAGTACATTTGTGTCATTGGTTGATCATTTAGGTCATTTTCATCCTCCCAAGGCTTATTCTCGAACAATTAAGGTTTTTAACAAATCTTGTGCATCCAATAAGTGATTTTGTGTCATTGGTTGAACATTTAGGTCATTTTCATCCTCCCAAGGCTTATTCTCGTCCAATTAGGGATTTTAACCAATCTTGTGCATCCAATAAGTTATTTAGTGTCATTGGTTGAACATTAAGGTCATTTTCGTCCTCCTTAGGCTTATTCTCGTCCAATTAGGGTTTTTAACCAATCTTGTGCATCCAATAAGTTATTTTGTGTCATTGGTTGAACATTTAGGTCATTTTGGTCCTCCCTAGGCTTATTCATGTCAAATTAGGGTTTTTAACCAATCTTGTGCATCCAATAAGTACATTTGTGTCATTGGTTGAACATTTTGGTCATTTTCGTCCTCCCAAGGCTTATTCTAGTCCAATTAGGGTTTTTAACCAATCTTGTGCATCCAATAAGTGATTTTGTGTCATTGGTTGAACATTTAGGTCATTTTCGTCTTCCCAAGGCTTATTCTCGTCCAACTAGGGTTTTTAACCAATCTTGTGCATCCAATAAGTGATTTTGTGTCATTGGTTGAACATTTAGGTCATTTTCGTCCTCCTTAGGCTTATTCTAGTCCAATTAGGGTTTTTAACCAATCTTGTGCATCCAATAAGT
>JBBPBP010001192.1:0-13297 GCA_037974735.1 Cicer chorassanicum
ACATAAATGTTCAACCAATGACACAAAATCACTTATTGGATCCACAAGATTGGTTAAAACCCTAATTGGATTAGAATAAGCCTAGGGAGGACGAAAATGACCTAAAAGTTCAACAAATGACACAAAATCAATTAATGCATAAACAAGATTGGTTAAAAACCCTAATTGGATTAGAATAAGCCTAGGGAGGAAGAAAATGACCTAAATGTTCAACCAATGACATAAAATCACTTATTGGATGCACAAGATTGGTAAAAAAACCCTAATTAGATTAGTATAACCCTAGGGAGGACGAAAATGACCTAAATGTTCAACTAATGATACAAAATCATTTATTGGATGCACAAGATTGGTTAAAAACCTTAATTGGATTAGAATAAGCCTAGGGAGGACGAAAATGACCTAAATGTTCAACCAATGACACAAAATCACTTATTGTATGCACAAGATTGTTTTAAAACTATAAAGCCTAGGGAGGACAAAATTGACCTTAATGTTCAACCAATGACAGAAAATCACATTTTCGATGCACAAGATTGGTTAAAAACCCTAATTGGATAAGCATAAGCCTAGGGAGGACGAAAATGATCTAAATGTTCAAACATTGACAGAAAATCACTTGTTGGATGCACAAGATTGGTTAAAAACCCTAATTGGATTAGAATAAGCCTAAGAAGGACGAAAATTAACTAAATGTTCAACCAATGACACAAAATCACTTCTTGTATGCACAAGATTGGTTAAAAACCCTAATTGGATTTGTATAAGCCTAGGGAGGACGAAATTGACCTAAATGATCAACAATTGACACAAAATCACTTATTGGATGCACAAGATTGGTTAAAAACCCTAATTGGATTAGAATAAGCCTTGGGAGGACGAAAATGACCTAAATGTTCAACCAATTACACAAAATCACTTATTGGATGCACAAGATTGGTTAAAAACCCTAACTAGATTAGAATAAGCCTAGGGAGGACAATATTGACTTTAATGTTCAACCAATGACACAAACGAACTTATTGGATGCAGAAGAGTCGTTAAAAACCCTAATTGGATTAGAATAAGTCTAGGGAATACGAAAATGAGCAAAATATTCAACCAATGATACAAAATCACTGATTGGATGCACAAGATTGGTTAAAAACCCTAATTGGCTTAGAATAAGCCTAGGATGGACGAAAATGACCTAATTGTTCAACCAATGACACAAAATCACTTATTGGATGCAAAAGATTGGTTAAAAACCCTAATTGGATTAGAATAATCCTAGGGAGGACAAAATTGACCTTAATGTTCAACCAATGACACAAACAAACTTATTGGATGCACAAGACTGGTTAAAATACCCAATTGGATTGGAATAAGCCTAGGGAGGACGAAAATGACCTAAATGTTCAACCAATGATACAAAATCACTTAATGGATGCACAAGATTGGTTAAAAACCCTAATTGGATTAGAATAAGCCTAGGGAGGAAGAAAATTAACAAAATGTTCAACCAATGACACAAAATTACTTTTGAATGCACAAGATTGATTTAAAACCCTAATTGGATTAGTATAAGCCTAGGGAGGACGAAATTGACCTTAATGTTCAACCAATGACATAAAATCACATATTCAATGCACAAGATTGGTTAAAAACCCTAATTGGATAAGCATAAGCCTAGGGAGGACGAAAATGATCTAAATGTTCAACCATTGATACAAAAAGACTTGTTGGATGCACAAGATTGGTTAAAAACCCTAATTGGATTAGAATAAGCCTACGGAGGATGAAAATGTCCTAAATGATCAACCAATGACACAAAATCACTTATTGGATGCACAAGATTGGTTGAAAACCCTAATTGGATTTGTATAAGCCTAGGGACGACGAAATTGACCTAAATGATCAACCAATGACTCAAAATCACTTATTGGATGCACAAGATTGGTTAAAAACCCTAATTGGATTAGAATAAGCCTTGGGAGGACGAAAATGACCTAAATGTTCAACCAATTACACAAAATCACTTATTGGATGCACAAGATTGGTTAAAAACCCTAACTAGATTAGAATAAGTCTAGGGAGGACGAAATTGACCTAAATGTTAAACCAATGACATAAACAAACTTATTGAATGCACAAGAGTCGTTAAAAACCCTAATTGGATTAGAATAAGTCTAGGGAACACGAAAAATGACCAAAATATTCAACCAATGATACAAAATCACTGATTGGATGCACAAGATTGGTTAAAAACCCTAATTGGATTAGAATAAGCCTTGGGAGGACGAAAATAACCTAAATGTTCAACCAATTACACAAAATCACTTATTGGATGCACAAGATTGGTTAAAAACCCTAACTAGATTAGAATAAGTCTAGGGAGGACGAAATTGACCTAAATGTTAAACCAATGACATAAACAAACTTATTGGATGCACAAGAGTCGTTAAAAACCCTAATTGGATTAGAATAAGTCTAGGGAACACGAAAAATGACCAAAATATTCAACAAATGATACAAAATCACTTATTGAATGCACAAGATTGGTTCAAAACCCTAATTGGATTAGAATAAGCCTAGGGAGGACAAAAATGACATAAATGTTCAACCAATGACACAAAATCACTTATTGGATCCACAAGATTGGTTAAAACCCTAATTGGATTAGAATAAGCATAGGAAGGATGAAAATGACCTACAAGATCAACAAATGACACAAAATCACTTAATGTATGCACAAGATTGGTTAAAAACCCTAATTGGATTAGAATAAGCCTAGGGAGAATGAAAATGACCTAAATGTTCAACCAATGACACAAAATCACTTATTGGATGCACAATATTGGTTAAAAACCCTAATTAGATTAGAATAAGCCTAGGGAGGACGAAAATGACCTAAATGTTCAACCAATGACACAAAATCACTTATTGGATGCACATGATTGGTTAAAAACCCTAATTGGATGAGAATAAGCCTAAGAAGGACGAAAGTTAACTAAATGTTCAACCAATGACACAAAATTACTTTTGAATGCACAAGATTGGTTTAAAACCCTAACTAGATTAGAATAAGTCTAGGGAGGACGAAATTGACCTAAATGTTAAACCAATGACATAAACAAACTTATTGGATGCACAAGAGTCGTTAAAAACCCTAATTGGATTAGAATAAGTCTAGGGAACACGAAAATGACCAAAAATATTCAACCAATGATACCAAATCACTGATTGGATGCACAAGATTGGTTAAAAACCCTAATTGGCTTAGAACAAGCCTAGGATGGACGAAAATGACCTAATTGTTCAACCAATGACACAAAATCACTTATTGGATGCAAAAGATTGGTTAAAAACCCTAATTGGATTAGAATAAGCCTAGGGAGGACAATATTGACTTTAATGTTCAACCAATGACACAAACGAACTTATTGGATGCACAAGTTTGGTTAAAATACCCAATTGGATTGGAATAAGCCTAGGGAGGAAGAAAATGACCTAAATGTTCAACCAATGATACAAAATCACTTATTGGATGCACAAGATTGGTTAAAAACCCTAATTGGATTAGAATAAGCCTAGGGAGGACAAAAATGACATAAATGTTCAACCAATGACACAAAATCACTTATTGGATCCACAAGATTGGTTAAAACCCTAATTGGATTAGAATAAGCATAGGGAGGATGAAAATGACCTACAAGATCAACAAATGACACAAAATCACTTAATGGATGCACAAGATTGGTTAAAAACCCTAATTGGATTAGAATAAGCCTAGGGAGAATGAAAATGACCTAAATGTTCAACCAATGACACAAAATCACTTATTGGATGCACAATATTGGTTAAAAACCCTAATTAGATTAGAATAAGCCTAGGGAGGACGAAAATGACCTAAATGTTCAACCTATGACACAAAATCACTTATTGGATGCACATGATTGGTTAAAAACCCTAATTGGATGAGAATAAGCCTAAGAAGGACGAAAATTAACTAAATGTTCAACCAATGACACAAAATTACTTTTGAATGCACAAGATTGGTTTAAAACCCTAACTAGATTAGAATAAGTCTAGGGAGGACGAAATTGACCTAAATGTTCAACCAATTACACAAAATCACTTATTGGATGCACAAGATTGGTTAAAAACCCTAACTAGATTAGAATAAGTCTAGGGAGGACGAAATTGACCTAAATGTTAAACCAATGACATAAACAAACTTATTGGATGCACAAGAGTCGTTAAAAACCCTAATTGGATTAGAATAAGTCTAGGGAACACGAAAAATGACCAAAATATTCAACAAATGATACAAAATCACTTATTGAATGCACAAGATTGGTTCAAAACCCTAATTGGATTAGAATAAGCCTAGGGAGGACAAAAATGACATAAATGTTCAACCAATGACACAAAATCACTTATTGGATCCACAAGATTGGTTAAAACCCTAATTGGATTAGAATAAGCATAGGAAGGATGAAAATGACCTACAAGATCAACAAATGACACAAAATCACTTAATGTATGCACAAGATTGGTTAAAAACCCTAATTGGATTAGAATAAGCCTAGGGAGAATGAAAATGACCTAAATGTTCAACCAATGACACAAAATCACTTATTGGATGCACAATATTGGTTAAAAACCCTAATTAGATTAGAATAAGCCTAGGGAGGACGAAAATGACCTAAATGTTCAACCAATGACACAAAATCACTTATTGGATGCACATGATTGGTTAAAAACCCTAATTGGATGAGAATAAGCCTAAGAAGGACGAAAATTAACTAAATGTTCAACCAATGACACAAAATTACTTTTGAATGCACAAGATTGGTTTAAAACCCTAACTAGATTAGAATAAGTCTAGGGAGGACGAAATTGACCTAATTGTTAAACCAATGACATAAACAAACTTATTGGATGCACAAGAGTCGTTAAAAACCCTAATTGGATTAGAATAAGTCTAGGGAACACGAAAATGACCAAAAATATTCAACCAATGATACCAAATCACTGATTGGATGCACAAGATTGGTTAAAAACCCTAATTGGCTTAGAACAAGCCTAGGATGGACGAAAATGACCTAATTGTTCAACCAATGACACAAAATCACTTATTGGATGCAAAAGATTGGTTAAAAACCCTAATTGGATTAGAATAAGCCTAGGGAGGACAATATTGACTTTAATGTTCAACCAATGACACAAACGAACTTATTGGATGCACAAGTTTGGTTAAAATACCCAATTGGATTGGAATAAGCCTAGAGAGGAAGAAAATGACCTAAATGTTCAACCAATGATACAAAATCACTTATTGGATGCACAAGATTGGGTAAAAACCTTAATTGGATTAGAATAAGCCTAGGGAGGACGAAAATGACCTAAATGTTCAACCAATGACAAAAATCACTTATTGGATGCACAAGATTGGTTAAAGACCCTAATTGGATTAGAATAAGCCTAAGAAGGACGAAAATTACCTAAATGTTCAACCAATGACACAAAATCAATTATTGTATGCACAAGATTGATTTAAAAACCTAAATGGATTAAAATAAGTCTCGGGATGACAAAATTGACCTTAATGTTCAACCAATGACAGAAAATCACATTTTCGATGCACAAGATTGGTTAAAAACCCTAATTGGATAAGCATAAGCCTAGGGAGGACGAAAATGATCTAAATGTTCAACCATTGACACAAAATCACTTGTTGGATGCACAAGATTGGCTAAAAACCCTAATTGGATTAGAATAAGCCTAAGAAGGACGAAAATTAACAAAATGTTCAACCAATGACACAAAATTACTTTTGAATGCACAAGATTGATTTAAAACCCTAATTGGACTAGTATAAGCCTAGGGAGGACGAAATTGACCTTAATGTTCAACCAATGACATAAAATCACATATTCAATGCACAAGATTGGTTAAAAACCCTAATTGGATAAGCATAAGCCTAGGGAGGACGAAAATGATCTAAATGTTCAACCATTGATACAAAAAGACTTGTTGGATGCACAAGATTGGTTAAAAACCCTAATTGGATTAGAATAAGCCTATGGAGGATGAAAATGTCCTAAATGATCAACCAATGACACAAAATCACTTATTGGATGCACAAGATTGGTTAAAAACCCTAATTGGATTTGTATAAGCCTAGGGAGGACGAAATTGACCTAAATGATCAACCAATGACTCAAAATCACTTATTGGATGCACAAGATTGGTTAAAAACCCTAATTGGATTAGAATAAGCCTTGGGAGGACGAAAATGACCTAAATGTTCAACCAATTACACAAAATCACTTATTGGATGCACAAGATTGGTTAAAAACCCTAACTAGATTAGAATAAGTCTAGGGAGGATGAAATTGACCTAAATGTTAAACCAATGACATAAACAAACTTATTGGATGCACAAGAGTCGTTAAAAACCCTAATTGGATTAGAATAAGTCTAGGGAACACGAAAATGAGCAAAATATTCAACCAATGATACAAAATCACTGATTGGATGCACAAGATTGGTTAAAAACCCTAATTGGCTTAGAATAAGCCTAGGATGGACAAAAATGACCTAATTGTTCAACCAATGACACAAAATCACTTATTGGATGCAAAACATTGGTTAAAAACCTTAATTGGATTAGAATAATCCTAAGGAGGACAAAATTGACCTTAATGTTCAACCAATGACACAAACAAACTTGTTGGATGCACAAGACTGGTTAAAATACCCAATTGGAGTGGAATAAGCCTAGGGAGGACGAAAATGACCTAAATGTTCAACCAATGATACAAAATCACTTATTGGATGCACAAGATTGGTTAAAAACCCTAATTGGATTAAAATAAGCCTAGGGAGGACAAAAATGACATAAATGTTCAACCAATGACACAAAATCACTTATTGGATCCACAAGATTGGTTAAAACCCTAATTGGATTAGAATAAGCCTAGGGAGGACGAAAATGACCTAAAAGTTCAACAAATGACACAAAATCACTTAATGGATGCACAAGATTGGTTAAAAACCCTAATTGGATTAGAATAAGCCTAGGGAGGAAGAAAATGACCTAAATGTTCAACCATTGACACAAAATCACTTGTTGGATGCACAAGATTGGTTAAAAACCCTAATTGGATTAGAATAAGCCTAAGAAGGACGAAAATTAACTAAATGTTCAACCAATGACACAAAATTACTTTTGAATGCACAAGATTGGTTTAAAACCCTAATTGGATTAGTATAAGCCTAGGGAGGACGAAATTGACCTTAATGTTCAACCAATGACATAAAATCACATATTCAATGCACAAGATTGGTTAAAAACCCTAATTGGATAAGCATAAGCCTAGGGAGGACGAAAATGATCTAAATGTTCAACCATTGATACAAAAAGACTTGTTGGATGCACAAGATTGGTTAAAAACCCTAATTGGATTAGAATAAGCCTTGGGAGGACGAAAATAACCTAAATGTTCAACCAATTACACAAAATCACTTATTGGATGCACAAGATTGGTTAAAAACCCTAACTAGATTAGAATAAGTCTAGGGAGGACGAAATTGACCTAAATGTTAAACCAATCACATAAACAAACTTATTGGATGCACAAGAGTCGTTAAAAACCCTAATTGGATTAGAATAAGTCTAGGGAACACGAAAAATGACCAAAATATTCAACAAATGATACAAAATCACTTATTGAATGCACAAGATTGGTTCAAAACCCTAATTGGATTAGAATAAGCCTAGGGAGGACAAAAATGACATAAATGTTCAACCAATGACACAAAATCACTTATTGGATCCACAAGATTGGTTAAAACCCTAATTGGATTAAAATAAGCATAGGGAGGACGAAAATGACCTACAAGTTCAACAAATGACACAAAATCACTTAATGGATGCACAAGATTGGTTAAAAACCCTAATTGGATTAGAATAAGCCTAGGGAGGATGAAAATGACCTAAATGTTCAACCAATGACACAAAATCACTTATTGGATGCACATGATTGGTTAAAAACCCTAATTGGATGAGAATAAGCCTAAGAAGGACGAAAATTAACTAAATGTTCAACCAATGACACAAAATTACTTTTGAATGCACAAGATTGGTTTAAAACCCTAACTAGATTAGAATAAGTCTAGGGAGGACGAAATTGACCTAAATGTTAAACCAATGACATAAACAAACTTATTGGATGCACAAGAGTCGTTAAAAACCCTAATTGGATTAGAATAAGTCTAGGGAACACGAAAATGACCAAAAATATTCAACCAATGACACAAAATCACTTATTGGATGCACATGATTGGTTAAAAACCCTAATTGGATGAGAATAAGCCTAAGAAGGACGAAAATTAACTAAATGTTCAACCAATGACACAAAATTACTTTTGAATGCACAAGATTGGTTTAAAACCCTAACTAGATTAGAATAAGTCTAGGGAGGACGAAATTGACCTAAATGTTAAACCAATGACATAAACAAACTTATTGGATGCACAAGAGTCGTTAAAAACCCTAATTGGATTAGAATAAGTCTAGGGAACACGAAAATGACCAAAAATATTCAACCAATGATACCAAATCACTGATTGGATGCACAAGATTGGTTAAAAACCCTAATTGGCTTAGAACAAGCCTAGGATGGACGAAAATGACCTAATTGTTCAACCAATGACACAAAATCACTTATTGGATGCAAAAGATTGGTTAAAAACCCTAATTGGATTAGAATAAGCCTAGGGAGGACAATATTGACTTTAATGTTCAACCAATGACACAAACGAACTTATTGGATGCACAAGTTTGGTTAAAATACCCAATTGGATTGGAATAAGCCTAAAGAGGAAGAAAATGACCTAAATGTTCAACCCATGATACAAAATCACTTATTGGATGCACAAGATTGGGTAAAAACCTTAATTGGATTAGAATAAGCCTAGGGAGGACGAAAATGACCTAAATGTTCAACCAATGACAAAAATCACTTATTGGATGCACAAGATTGGTTAAAGACCCTAATTGGATTAGAATAAGCCTAAGAAGGACGAAAATTACCTAAATGTTCAACCAATGACACAAAATCAATTATTGTATGCACAAGATTGATTTAAAAACCTAATTGGATTAAAATAAGTCTCGGGAGGACAAAATTGACCTTAATGTTCAACCAATGACAGAAAATCACATTTTCGATGCACAAGATTGGTTAAAAACCCTAATTGGATAAGCATAAGCCTAGGGAGGACGAAAATGATCTAAATGTTCAACCATTGACACAAAATCACTTGTTGGATGCACAAGATTGGCTAAAAACCCTAATTGGATTAGAATAAGCCTAAGAAGGACGAAAGTTAACAAAATGTTCAACCAATGACACAAAATTACTTTTGAATGCACAAGATTGATTTAAAACCCTAATTGGACTAGTATAAGCCTAGGGAGGACGAAATTGACCTTAATGTTCAACCAATGACATAAAATCACATATTCAATGCACAAGATTGGTTAAAAACCCTAATTGGATAAGCATAAGCCTAGGGAGGACGAAAATGATCTAAATGTTCAACCATTGATACAAAAAGACTTGTTGGATGCACAAGATTGGTTAAAAACCCTAATTGGATTAGAATAAGCCTACGGTTGATGAAAATGTCCTAAATGATCAACCAATGACACAAAATCACTTATTGGATGCACAAGATTGGTTAAAAACCCTAATTGGATTTGTATAAGCCTAGGGAGGACGAAATTGACCTAAATGATCAACCAATGACTCAAAATCACTTATTGGATGCACAAGATTGGTTAAAAACCCTAATTGGATTAGAATAAGCCTTGGGAGGACGAAAATGACCTAAATGTTCAACCAATTACACAAAATCACTTATTGGATGCACAAGATTGGTTAAAAACCCTAACTAGATTAGAATAAGTCTAGGGAGGATGAAATTGACCTAAATGTTAAACCAATGACATAAACAAACTTATTGGATGCACAAGAGTCGTTAAAAACCCTAATTGGATTAGAATAAGTCTAGGGAACACGAAAATGAGCAAAATATTCAACCAATGATACAAAATCACTGATTGGATGCACAAGATTGGTTAAAAACCCTAATTGGCTTAGAATAAGCCTAGGATGGACAAAAATGACCTAATTGTTCAACCAATGACACAAAATCACTTATTGGATGCAAAACATTGGTTAAAAACCTTAATTGGATTAGAATAATCCTTAGGAGGACAAAATTGACCTTAATGTTCAACCAATGACACAAACAAACTTATTGGATGCACAAGACTGGTTAAAATACCCAATTGGAGTGGAATAAGCCTAGGGAGGACGAAAATGACCTAAATGTTCAACCAATGATACAAAATCACTTATTGGATGCACAAGATTGGTTAAAAACCCTAATTGGATTAAAATAAGCCTAGGGAGGACAAAAATGACATAAATGTTCAACCAATGACACAAAATCACTTATTGGATCCACAAGATTGGTTAAAACCCTAATTGGATTAGAATAAGCCTAGGGAGGACGAAAATGACCTAAAAGTTCAACAAATGACACAAAATCACTTAATGGATGCACAAGATTGGTTAAAAACCCTAATTGGATTAGAATAAGCCTAGGGAGGAAGAAAATGACCTAAATGTTCAACCATTGACACAAAATCACTTGTTGGATGCACAAGATTGGTTAAAAACCCTAATTGGATTAGAATAAGCCTAAGAAGGACGAAAATTAACTAAATGTTCAACCAATGACACAAAATTACTTTTGAATGCACAAGATTGGTTTAAAACCCTAATTGGATTAGTATAAGCCTAGGGAGGACGAAATTGACCTTAATGTTCAACCAATGACATAAAATCACATATTTAATGCACAAGATTGATTAAAAACCCTAATTGGATAAGCATAAGCCTAGGGAGGACGATAATGATCTAAATATTCAACCATTGATACAAAATCACTTGTTGGATGCACAAGATTGGTTAAAAACCCTAATTGGATTAGAATAAGCCTACAGAGGATGAAAATGACCTAAATGATCAACCAATGACACAAAATCACTTCTTGGATGCACAACATTGGTTAAAAACCCTAATTGGATTTGTATAAGCCTAGGGAGGACGAAATTGACCTAAATGATCAACCAATGACACAAAATCACTTATTGGATGCACAAGATTGGTTAAAAACCCTAATTGGATTAGAATAAGCCTTAGGAGGACCAAAATGACCTAATTGTTGAACCAATTACACAAAACCACTTATTGGATGCACAAGAATGGTTAAAAACCCTAACTGGATTAGAATAAGTCTAGGGAGGCAAAATTGACCTAAATGTTAAACCAATGACACAAACAAACTTATTGGATGCACAAGATTCGTTAAAAACCCTAATTGGATTAGAATAAGTCTAGGGAACACGAAAATGACCAAAATATTCAACCAATGATACAAAATCACTGATTGGATGCACAAGATTGGTTAAAAACCCTAATTGGCTAAGAATAAGCCTAGGATGGACGAAAATGACCTAATTGTTCAACCAATGACACAAAATCACTTATTGGATGCAAAAGATTGGTTAAAAACCCTAATTGGATTAGAATAAGCCTAGGGAGGACAAAAGTGACTTAATGTTCAACCAATGACACAAACGAACTTATTGGATGCACAAGTTTGGTTAAAATACCCAATTGGATTGGAATAAGCCTAGGGAGGAAGAAAATGACCTAAATGTTCAACCAATGATACAAAATCACTTATTGGATGCACAAGATTGGTTAAAAACCCTAATTGGATTAGAATAAGCCTAGGGATGACAAAAATGACATAAATGTTCAACCAATGACACAAAATCACTTATTGGATCCACAAGATTGGTTAAAACCCTAATTGGATTAGAATAAGCCTAAGGAGGACGAAAATGACCTAAAAGTTCAACAAATGACACAAAATCACTTAATGCATGCACAAGATTGGTTAAAAACCCTAATTGGATTAGAATAAGCATAGGGAGGAAGAAAATGACCTAAATGTTCAACCAATGACACAAAATCACTTATTGGATGCACAAGATTGGTAAAAAAACCCTAATTAGATTAGTATAAGCCTAGGGAGGACGAAAATGACCTAAATGTTCAACTAATGATACAAAATCATTTATTGGATGCACAAGATTGGTTAAAAACCTTAATTGGATTAGAATAAGCCTAGGGAGGACGAAAATGACCTAAAGGTTCAACCAATGACACAAAATCACTTATTGTATGCACAAGATTGTTTTAAAACTCTAAAGCCTAGGGAGGACAAAATTGACCTTAATGTTCAACCAATGACAGAAAATCACATTTTCGATGCACAAGATTGGTTAAAAACCCTAATTGGATAAGCATAAGCCTAGGGAGGACGAAAATGATCTAAATGTTCAAACATTGACACAAAATCACTTGTTGGATGCACAAGATTGGTTAAAAACCCTAATTGGATTAGAATAAGCCTAAGAAGGACGAAAATTAACTAAATGTTCAACCAATGACACAAAATCAGTTCTTGTATGCACAAGATTGGTTAAAAACCCTAATTGGATTTGTATAAGCCTAGGGAGGACGAAATTGACCTAAATGATCAACCAATGACACAAAATCACTTATTGGATGCACAAGATTGGTTAAAAACCCTAATTGGATTAGAATAAGCCTTGGGAGGACGAAAATGACCTAAATGTTCAACCAATTACACAAAATCACTTATTGGATGCACAAGATTGGTTAAAAACCCTAAATAGATTAGAATTAGTCTAGGGAGGACGAAATTGACCTAAATGTTAAACCAATGACATAAACAAACTTATTGGATGCACAAGAGTCGTTAAAAACCCTAATTGGATTAAAATAAGTCTAGGGAACACGAAAATGAGCAAAATATTCAACCAATGATACAAAATCACTGATTGGATGCACAAGATTGGTTAAAAACCCTAATTGGCTTAGAATAAGCCTAGGATGGACGAAAATGACCTAATTGTTCAACCAATGACACAAAATCACTTATTGGATGCAAAAGATTGGTTAAAAACCCTAATTGGATTAGAATAATCCTAGGGAGGACAAAATTGACCTTAATGTTCAACCAATGACACAAACAAACTTATTGGATGCACAAGACTGGTTAAAATACCCAATTGGATTGGAATAAGCCTAGGGAGGACGAAAATGACCTAAATGTTCAACCAATGATACAAAATCACTTA
>JBBPBP010001197.1:0-13267 GCA_037974735.1 Cicer chorassanicum
GAAAATGACCTAAATGTTCAACCAATGACACAAAATCACTTATTGGATGCACAAGATTGGTTAAAAACCCTAATTGGACGAGAATAAGCCATGGGAGGACGAAAATGACCTAAATGTTCAACCAATGACACAAAATCACTTATTGGATGCACAAGATTGGTTAAAAACCCTAATGGGACGAGAATAATCATTGGGAGGACGAAAATGTCCTAAATGTTCAACCAATGACACAAAATCACTAATTGGATGCACAAGATTGGTTAAAAACCCTAATTGAACGAGAATAAGCCTAAGGAGAACGAAAATGACCCAAATGTTCAACCAATGAAACAAAATCACTTATTGGATGCACAAGATTGGTTAAAAACCCTAATTGGACGAGAATAAGCCTTGGGAGGACGAAAATGACCTAAATGTTCAACCAATGACACAAATGTACTTATTGGATGCACAAGATTGGTTAAAAACCCTAATTGGACGAGAATAAGCCTTGGGAGGACGAAAATGACCTAAATGTTCAACCAATGACACAAATGTACTTATTGGATGCACAAGATTGGTTAAAAACCTTAAATTGACGAGAATAAGCCTTGGGAGGACGAAAATGACCTAAATGTTCAACCAATGACACAAAATCACTTATTGGATGCACAAGATTGGTTAAAAACCCTAATTGGACGAGAATAAGCCTTGGGAGGACGAAAATGACCTAAATGTTCAACCAATGTCACAAATGTACGTATTGGATGCACAAGATTTGTTAAAAACCCTAATTGGACGAGAATAAGCCTTGGGAGGACGAAAATGACCTAAATGTTCAACCAATGACACAAAATCACTTATTGGATGCACAAGATTGGTTAAAAACCCTAATTGGACGAGAATAAGCCTTGGGAGGACGAAAATGACCTAAATGTTCAACCAATGACACAAAATCACTTATTGGATGCACAAGATTGGATAAAAACCGTAACTGGACGAGAATAAGCCTTGGGAGGACGAAAATGACGTAAATGTTCAACCAATGACACAAATGTACTTATTGGATGCACAAGATTGGTTAAAAACCCGAATTGGACGAGAATAAGCCTTGGGAGGACGAAAATGACCTAAATGTTCAACCAATGACACAAATGTACTTAATGGATGCACAAGATTGGTTAAAAACTGTAATTGGACGAGAATAAGCCTTGGGAGGACGAAAATGACCTAAATGTTCAACCAATGACACAAAATCACTTATTGGATGCACAAGATTGGTTAAAAACCCTAATTGGACGAGAATAAGCCTTGGGAGGACGAAAATGACCTAAATGTTCAACAAATGACACAAAATCACTAATTGGATGCGCAAGATTGGTTAAAAACCCTAATTGGACGAGAATAAGCATTGGGAGGACGAAAATGACCTAAATGTTCAACCAATGACACAAAATCACTTATCGGATTCAGAAGATTGGTTAAAAACCCTAATTGGACGAGAATAAGCCTTAGGAGGACGAAAATGACCTAAATGTTCAACCAATGACACAAATGTACTTATTGGATGCACAAGATTGGTTAAAAACCCTAATTGGACGAGAATAAGCCTTGGGAGGACGAAAATGACCTAAATGTTCAACCAATGACACAAAATCACTTATTGGATGCACAAGATTGGTTAAAAACCCTAATTGGACGAGAATAAGCCTTGGGAGGACGAAAATGACCTAAATGTTCAACAAATGACACAAAATCACTAATTGGATGCACAAGATTGGTTAAAAACCCTAATTGGACGAGAATAAGCCTAGGGAGGACGAAAATGACCTAAATGTTCAACCAATGACACAAAATCACTTATTGGATGCACAAGATTGGTTAAAAACCCTAATTGGACGAGAATAAGACTAGGGTGGACAAAAATGACATAAATGTTCAACCAATGACATAAAATCACTTGTTGGATGCACAAGATTGGTTAAAAACCCTAATTGGACGAGAATAAGCCTTGGGAGGACGAAAATGACCTAAATGTTCAACCAATGACACAAAATCACTTATTGGATGCACAAGATTGGTTAAAAACCCTAATTGGACGAGAATAAGCCTTGGGAGGACGAAAATGACCTAAATGTTCGACCAATGGCACAAAATCACTTATTGGATGCACAAGATTGGTTAAAAACCCTAATTGGACGAGAATAAGCCTAGGGAGGACGAAAATGACCTAAATGTTCAACCAATGACACAAAATCACTTATTGGATGCACAAGATTGGTTAAAAACCCTGATTGGGCGAGAATAAGCCTTGGGAGGACGAAAATGACCTAAATGTTCAACCAATGACGCAAATGTACTTATTGGATGCACAAGATTGATCAAAAACCCTAATTGGACGAGAATAAGCCTTGGGAGGACGAAAATGACCTAAATGTTCAACCAATGACACAAAATCACTTATTGGATGCACAAGATTGGTTAAAAACCCTAATTGGACGAGAATAAGCCTTGGGAGGACGAAAATGACCTAAATGTTCAACCAATGACACAAAATAACTTATTGGATGCACAAGATTGGGTAAAAACCCTAATTGGACGAGAATAAGCCTTGGGAGGACGAAAATGACCTAAATGTTCAACCAATGACACAAAATCACTTATTGGATGCACAAGATTGGTTAAAAACCCTAATTGGACGAGAATAAGCCTTGGGAGGACGAAAATGACCTAAATCTTGAACCAATGACACAAATGTACTTATTGGATGCACAAGATTGGTTAAAAACCCTAATTGGACGAGAATAAGCCTAGGGAGGACGAAAATGACCTAAATGTTCAACCAATGACACAAAATCACTTATTGGATGCACAAGATTGGTTAAACACCCTAATTCGACGAGAATAAGCCTTGGGAGGACGAAAATGACCTAAATGTTCAACCAATGACACAAAATCACTTATTGGATGCACAAGATTGGTTAAAAACCCTAATTGGACGAGAATAAGCCTTGGGAGGACGAAAATGACCTAAATGTTCAACCAATGACACAAGTGCACTTATTGGATGCACAAGATTGGTTAAAAACCCTAATTGGACGAGAATAAGCCTTGGGAGGACGAAAATGACCTAAATGTTCAACCAATGACACAAAATCACTTATTGGATGCACAAGATTGGTTAAAAACCCTAATTGGACGAGAATAAGCCTTGGGAGGACGAAAATGACCTAAATGTTCAACCATTGACACAAATGTACTTATTGGATGCAGAAGATTGGTTAAAAACCCTAATTTGACGAGAATAAGCCTAGGGACGATGAAAATGACCTAAATGTTCAACCAATGAAACAAAATCACTTATTGGATGCACAAGATTGGTTAAAAACCCTAATTGGACGAGAATAAGCCTAGGGAGGACGAAAATGACCTAAATATTCAACCAATGACACAAAATAACTTATTGGATGCACAAGATTGGTTAAAAACCCTAACAAGACGAGAATAAGCCTTGGGAGGACGAAAATGACCTAAATGTTCAACCAATGACACAAAATCACTTATTGGATGCACAAGATTGGTTAAAAACCCTAATTGGACGAGAATAAGCCTTGGGAGGACGAAAATGACCTAAATGTTCAACCAATGACACAAAATCACTTATTGGATGCACAAGATTGGTTACAAACCTTAATTGGACGAGAATAAGCCTTGGGAGGACGAAAATGACCTAAATGTTCAACCAATGACACAAAATCACTTATTGGATGCACAAGATTGGTTAAAAACCCTAATTGGACGAGAATAAGCCTTGGGAGGACGAAAATGACCTAAATGTTCAACCAATGACACAAAATCACTTATTGGATGCACAAGATTGGTTAAAAACCCTAATTGGACGAGAATAAGCCTTGGGAGGGCGAAAATAACCTAAATGTTCAACCAATGACACAAAATCACTTATTGGATGCACAAGATTGGTTAAAAACCCTAATTAGACGAGAATAAGTCCCTGGAGAACGAAAATGACCTAAATGTTCAAACAATGACACAAAATCACTTATTGGATGCACAAGATTGGTTAAAAACCCTAATTGGACGAGAATAAGCCTTGGGAGGACGAAAATAACCTAAATGTTCAAACAATGACACAAAATAACTTATTGGATGCACAAGATTGGTTAAAAACCCAAATTGAACAAGAATAAGCCTAGGGAGGACGAAAATGACCTAAATGTTCAACCAATGACACAAAATCACTTATTGGATGCACAAGATTGGTTACAAACCCTAATTGGACGAGAGTAAGCCATTGGAGGACGAAAATGACCGAAATGTTCAACCAATGACACAAAATCACTTATTGGATGCACAAGATTAGTTAAAAACCCTAATTGGACGAGAATAAGCCTTGGGATGACGAAAATGACCTAAATGTTCAACCAATGACACAAAATCACTTATTGGATGCACAAGATTGGTTAAAAACCCTAATGGGACGAGAATAATCATTGGGAGGACGAAAATGACCTAAATGTTCAACCAATGACACAAAATCACTAATTGGATGCACAAGATTGGTTAAAAACCCTAATTGAACGAGAATAAGCCTAAGGAGAACGAAAATGACCCAAATGTTCAACCAATGAAACAAAATCACTTATTGGATGCACAAGATTGGTTAAAAACCCTAATTGGACGAAAATAAGTCCCTGGAGGATGAAAATGACCTAAATGTTCAACCAATGACACAAAATCACTTATTGGATGCACAAGATTGGTTAAAAACCCTAATTGGACGAGAATAAGCCTTGGGAGGACGAAAATGACCTAAATGTTCAACCAATGAAACAAATGTACTTATTGGATGCAAAAGATTGGTTAAAAACCCTAATTGGACGAGAATAAGCCTTGGGAGGATAAAAATAACCTAAATGTTCAAACAATGACACAAAATCACTTATTGGATGCACAAGATTGGTTAAAAATCCTAATAGGACGAGAATAAGCCTTGGGAGGACGAAAATGACCTAAATGTTCAACCAATGACACAAAATCACTTATTGGATGCACAAGATTGGTTAAAAACCCTAATTGGACGAGAATAAGCCTTGGGAGGACGAAAATGACCTAAATGTTCAACCAATGACACTAAATCACTTATTGGATGCACAAGATTTGTTAAAATCCCTAATTGGACGAGAATAAGCCTTGGGAGGACGAAAATGACCTAAATGTTCAACCAATGACACAAAATCACTTATTGGATGCACAAGATTGGTTAAAAACCCTAATTGGACGAGAATAAGCCTTGGGAGGACGAAAATGACCTAAATGTTCAACCAATGACACAAAATCACTTATTGGATGCACAAGATTGGATAAAAACCGTAACTGGACGAGAATAAGCCTTGGGAGGACGAAAATGACGTAAATGTTCAACCAATGACACAAATGTACTTATTGGATGCACAAGATTGGTTAAAAACCCGAATTGGACGAGAATAAGCCTTGGGAGGACGAAAATGACCTAAATGTTCAACCAATGACACAAATGTACTTAATGGATGCACAAGATTGGTTAAAAACTGTAATTGGACGAGAATAAGCCTTGGGAGGACGAAAATGACCTAAATGTTCAACCAATGACACAAAATCACTTATTGGATGCACAAGATTGGTTAAAAACCCTAATTGGACGAGAATAAGCCTTGGGAGGACGAAAATGACCTAAATGTTCAACCAATGACACAAAATCACTTATTGGATGCACAAGATTGGTTAAAAACCCTAATTGGACGAGAATAAGCCTTGGGAGGACGAAAATTGCCTAAATGTTCAACCAATGACACAAAATCACTTATTGGATGCACAAGATTGGTTAAAAACCCTAATTGGACGAGAATAAGCCTTGGGAGGAGGATAATGACCTAAATGTTCAACCAATAACACAAATGTACTTATTGGATGCACAAGATTGATTAAAAACCCTAATTGGATGAGAATAAGGCTTGGGAGGACGAAAATGACCTAAATGTTCAACCAATGGCACAAAATCACTTATTGGATGCACAAGATTGGTTAAAAACCCTAATTGGACGAGAATAAGCCTTGGGAGGACGAAAATGACCTAAATGTTCAACCAATGACACAAAATCACTTATTGGATGCACAAGATTGGTTAAAAACCCTAATTGGACGAGAATAAGCCTTGGGAGGACGAAAATGACCTAAATGTTCAAATATGACACAAATGTACTTATTGGATGCACAAGATTAGTTAAAAACCCTAACTAGACGAGAATAAGCCTTGGGAGGACGAAAATGACCTAAATGTTCAACCAACGACACAAAATCACTTATTGGATGCACAAGATTGGTTAAAAACCCTAATTGGACGAGAATAAGCCTTGGGAGGACGAAAATGACCTAAATGTTCAAACAATGACACAAAATCACTTATTGGATGCACAAGATTGATTAAAAACCCTAATTGGACGAGAATAAGCCTAGGGAGGACGAAAATGACCTAAATGTTCAACCAATGACACAAAATCACTTATTGGATGCACAAGATTGGTTAAAAACCCTAATTGGACGAGAATAAGCCTTGTGAGGATGAAAATGACCTAAATGTTCAACCAATGACACAAATGTACTTATTGGATGCACAAGATTGGTTAAAAACCCTAATTGGAAGAGAATAAGCCTTGGGAGGACGAAAATGACCTAAATGTTCAACCAATGACACAAAATCACTTATTGGATGCACAAGATTGGTTAAAAACCCTAATTGGACGAGAATAAGCCTTTGGAGGACGAAAATGACCTAAATGTTCAACCAATGACACAAAATCACTTATTGGATGCACAAGATAGGTTGAAAACCCTAATTGGACAAGAATAAGCCTTGTGAGGACGAAAATGACCTAAATGTTCAACCAATGACACAAATTTACTTATTGGATGCACAAGATTGGTTAAAAACCCTAATTGGAAGCGAATAAGACTTGGGAGGACGAAAATTACCTAAATGTTCAACCAATGACACAAAATCACTTATTGGATGCACCAGATTGGTTAAAAACCCTAATTGGACGGGAATAAGCCTTGGGAGGACGAAAATGACCTAAATGTTCAACCAATGACACAAAATCACTTATTGGATGCACAAGATTGGTTAAAAACCCTAATTGGACGAGAATAAGCCTTTGGAGGACGAAAATGACCTAAATGTTCAACCAATGACACAAAATCACTTATTGGATGCACAAGATTTGTTAAAAACCCTAATTGGACGAGAATAAGCCTTGGGAGGACGAAAATGACCTAAATGTTCAAACAATGACACAAAATCACTTATTGGATGCACAAGATTGGTTAAAACCCCTAATTGGAGGAGAAGAAGACTTGGGAGGACGAAAATGACCTAAATGTTCAAACAATGACACAAAATCACTTATTGGATGCACAAGATTGGTTAAAAACCCTAATTGGACGAGAATAAGCCTTGGGAGGACGAAAATGACCTAAATGTTCAACCAATGACGCAAAATCACTTATTGGATGCACAAGATTGGTTAAAAACCGTAATTGGACGAGAATAATCCTTTGGACGACGAAAATGACCTAAATTTTCAACCAATGACACAAATGTACTTATTGGATGCACAAGATTGGTTAAAAACCCTAATTGGACGAGAATAAGCCTTGGGAGGACGAAAATAACCTAAATGTTCAAACAATGACACAAAATCACTTATTGGATGCACAAGATTGGTTAAAAACCCTAATTGAACGAGAATAAGCCTAGGGAGGACGAAAATGACCCAAATGTTCAACCAATGAAACAAAATCACTTATTGGATGCACAAGATTGGTTAAAAACCCTAATTGGACGAGAATAAGCCTTGGGAGGACGAAAATGACCTAAATGTTCAACCAATGACACAAAATCACTTATTGGATGCACAAGATTGGTTAAAAACCCTAATTGGACGAGAATAAGCCTTTGGAGAACGAAAATGACCTAAATGTTCAACCAACGACACAAAATCACTTATTGGATGCACAAGATTGGTTAAAAACCCTAATTGGACGAGAATAAGCCTTGGGAGGACGAAAATGACCCAAATGTTCAAACAATGACACAAAATCACTTATTGGATGCACAAGATTGGTTAAAAACCCTAATTGGACGAGAATAAGCCTTGGGAGGACGAAAATAACCTAAATGTTCAAACAATGACATAAAATCACTTATTGGATGCACAAGATTGGTTCAAAACCCTAACTGAACGAGAATAAGCCTAGGGAGGACGAAAATGACCTAAATGTTCAACCAATGACACAAAATCACTTATTGGATGCACAAGATTGGTTAAAAACCCTAATTGGACGAGAATAAGCCTTAGGAGGACGAAAATGACCTAAATGTTCAACCAATGACACAAAATCACTTATTGGATGCACAAGATTGGTTAAAAACCCTAATTGGACGAGAATAAGCCTTGGGAGGACGAAAATGACCTAAATGTTCAACCAATGACACAAAATCACTTATTGGATGCACAAGATTGGTTAAAAACCCTAATTGGACGAGAATAAGCCAAGGGAGGACGAAAATGACCTAAATGTTCAACCAATGACACAAATGTACTTAATTGATGCAAAAGATTGGTTAAAAACCCTAATTTGACGAGAATAAGCCAAGGGAGGACGAAAATGACCTAAATGTTCAACCAATGACACAAAATCACTTATTGGATGCACAAGATTGGTTAAAAACCCTAATTGGACGAGAATAAGCCTTAGGAGGACGAAAATGACCTAAATGTTCAACCAATGACACCAAATCATTTATTGGATGCAGAAGATTGGTTAAAAACCCTAATTGGACGAGAATAAGCCTTGGGAGGACGAAAATGACCTAAATGTTCAACCAATGACACAAAATCACTTATTGGATGCACAAGATTGGTTAAAAACCCTAATTGGACGAGAATAAGCCTTAGGAGGACGAAAATGACCTAAATGTTAAACCAATGACACAAATGTACTTATTGGATGCACAAGATTGGTTAAAAACCCTAATTGGACGAGAATAAGCCTAGGAAGGACGAAAATGACCTAAATGTTCAACCAATGACACAAAATCACTTATTGTATGCACAAGATTGGTTAAAATCCCTAATATGACGAGGCTAAGCCTTGGGAGTACGAAAATGACCTAAATGTTCAACCAATGACACAAAATCACTTATTGGATGCACAAGATTGGTTAAAAACCCTAATTGGACGAGAATAAGCCTTGGGAGGACGAAAATGACCTAAATGTTCAACCAATGACACAAAATCACTTATTGGATGCACAAGATTGGTTAAAAACCCTAATTGGACGAGAATAAGCCTTGGGAGGACGAAAATGACCTAAATGTTCAACCAATGACACAAAATCACTTATTGGATGCACAAGATTGGTTAAAAACCCTAATTGGAGGAGAATAAGCCTTGGGAGGACGAAAATTACCTAAATGTTCAACCAATGACACAAATGTACTTATTGGATGCACAAGATTGGTTAAAAACCCTAATTGGACGAGAATAAGCCTTGGGAGGACGAAAATAACCTAAATGTTCAAACAATGACACAAAATCACTTATTGGATGCACAAGATTGGTTCAAAACCCTAATTGAACGAGAATAAGCCTAGGGAGGACGAAAATGACCTAAATGTTCAACCAATAACACAAAATCACTTATTGGATGCACAAGATTGGTTAAAAACCCTAATTGGACGAGAATAAGTCCCTAGAGGATGAAAATGACCTAAATGTTCAACCAATGACACAAAATCACTTATTGGATGCACAAGATTGGTTAAAAACCCTAATAGGACGAGAATAAGCCTTGGGAGGACGAAAATGACCTAAATGTTCAACCAATGACACAAATGTACTTATTGGATGCACAAGATTGGTTAAAAACCCTAATTGGACGAGAATAAACCTTAGGAGGACGAAAATAACCTAAATGTTCAAACAATGACACAAAATCACTTATTGGATGCACAAGATTGGTTCAAAACCCTAATTGAACGAGAATAAGCCTAGGGAGGACGAAAATGACCTAAATGTTCAACCAATGACACAAAATCACTTATTGGATGCACAAGATTGGTTAAAAACCCTAATTGGACAAGAATAAGTCCCTGGAGGACGAAAATGACCTAAATGTTCAACCAATGACACAAAATCACTTATTGGATGCACAAGATTGGTTAAAAACCCTAATTGGACGAGAATAAGCCTTGGGAGGACGAAAATGACCTAAATGTTCAACCAATGACACAAACTCACTTATTGGATGAACAAGATTGGTTAAAAACCCTAACTGGACGAGAATAAGCCTTGGGAGGACGAAAATGACCTAAATGTTCAACCAATGACACAAAATCACTTATTGGATGCACAAGATTGGTTAAAAACCCTAATTGGACGAGAATAAGCCTTGGGAGGACGAAAATGACCTAAATGTTCAACCAATGACACAAAATCACTTATTGGATGCACAAGATTGGTTAAAAACCCTACTTGGGCGAGAATAAGCCTTGGGAGGACGAAAATGACCTAAATGTTCAACCAATGACACAAAATCACTTATTGGATGCACAAGATTGGTTAAAAACCCTAATTGGACGAGAATAAGCCTTGGGAGGACGAAAATGACCTAAATGTTCAACCAATGACACAAAATCACTTATTGGATGCACAAGATTGGTTAAAAACCCTAATTGGACGAGAATAAGCCTTGGGAGGACGAAAATGACCTAAATGTTCAACCAATGACACAAAATCACTTATTGGATGCACAAGATTGGTTAAAAACCCTAATATATCGAGATTAAGCTTTGGGAGGACGAAAATGACCTAAATGTTCAACCAATGACACAAAATCACTTATTGGATGCACAAGATTGGTTAAAAACCCTAATTGGAGGAGAATAAGCCTAGGGAGGACGAAAATGACCTAAATGTTCAACCAATGACACAAAATCACTTATTGGATGCACAAGATTGGTTAAAAACCCTAATTGGATAAGAATAAGCCTTGGGAGGACGAAAATGACCTAAATGTTCAACCAATGACACAAAATCACTTATTGGATGCACAAGATTGGTTAAAAACCCTAATTGAACGAGAATAAGCCTTGGGAGGACGAAAATGACCTAAATGTTCAACCAATGACACAAATGTACTTATTGGATGCACAAGATTTGTTAAAAACCCTTATTGGACGAGAATAAGGCTTGGGAGGACGAAAATGACATAAATGTTCAAACAATGACACAAAATCACTTATTGGATGCACAAGATTGGTTAAAAACCCTAATTGGACGAGAATAAGCCTAGGGAGGACGACAATGACCTAAGTGTTCAACCAAGGACACAAAATCACTTATTGGATGCACAAGATTGGTTAAAAACCCTAATTGGACGAGAATAAGCCTTGGGAGGACGAAAATGACCTAAATGTTCAACCAATGACACAAAATCACTTATTGGATGCACAAGATTGGTTAAAAACCCTAATTGGACGAGAATAAGCATTGGGAGGACGAAAATGACCTAAATCATCAACCATTGACACAAATGTACTTATTGGATGCACAAGATTGGTTAAAAACCCTAATTGGACGAGAATAAGCCTTGGGAGGACGAAAATGACCTAAATGTTCAACCAATGACACAAAATCACTTATTGGATGCACAAGATTGGTTAAAAACATTAATTGGACGAGAATAAGCCTTGGGAGGACGAAAATGACCTAAATGTTCAACCAATGACACAAATGTACTTATTGGATGCACAAGATTGGTTAAAAACCCTAATTGGACGAGAATAAGCTTTGGGAGGACGAAAATGACCAAAATGTTCAACCAATGACACAAAATCGCTTATTGGATGCACAAGATTGGTTAAAAACCCTAATTAATCGAGAATAAACCTTGGGAGGACGAAAATGACCTAAATGTTCAACCAATGACACAAAATCACTTATTGGATGCACAAGATTGGTTAATAACCCAATTGGACGAGAATAAGCCTTGGGAGGACGAAAATGACCAAAATACTCAACCAATGACACAAATGTACTTATTGGATGCACAAGATTTGTTAAAAACCCTAATTGGACAAGAATAAGCCTTGGGAGGACGAAAATGACCAAAATGTTCAACCAATAACACAAAATCACTTATTGGATGCACAAGATTGGTTAAAAACCCTAATTGGACGAGAATAAGCCTTGGGAGGACGAAAATGACCTAAATGTTCAACCAATGACACAAAATCACTTATTGGATGCACAAGATTGGTTAAAAACCCTAATTGGACGAGAATAATCCTTGGGAGGACGAAAATGACCTAAATTTTTAACCAATGACACAAAAGTACTTATTGGATGCACAAGATTTGTTTAAAACCCTAATTGGACGAGAATAAGCCTTGGGAGGTCGAAAATGACCTAAATGTTCAAAAAATGACACAAAATCACTTATTGGATGCACAAGATTGGTTAAAAACCCTAATTGGACGAGAATAAGCCTTGGGAGGACGAAAATGACCCAAATGTTCAAACAATGACACAAAATCACTTATTGGATGCACAAGATTGGTTAAAAACCCTAATTGGAGGAGAATAAGCCTTGGGAGGACGAAAATGACCTAAATGTTCAAACAATGACACAAAATCACTTATTGGATGCACAACATTGGTTAAAAACCCTAATTGGACGAGAATAAGCCTAGGGAGGACGAAAATGACCTAAATGTTCAACCAATGACACAAAATCACTTATTGGATGCACAAGATTGGTTACAAACCCTAATTGGACGAGAATAAGCCATTGGAGGACGAAAATGACCGAAATGTTCAACCAATGACACAAAATCACTTATTGGATGCACAAGATTAGTTAAAAACCCTAATTGGACGAGAATAAGCCTTGGGATGACGAAAATGACCTAAATGTTCAACCAATGACACAAAATCACTTATTGGATGCACAAGATTGATTAAAAACCCTAATTGGAGGAGAATAAGCCTTGGGAGGACGAAAATGACCTAAATGTTCAAACAATGACACAAAATCACTTATTGGATGCACAACATTGGTTAAAAACCCTAATTGGACGAGAATAAGCCTAGGAAGGACGAAAATGACCTAAATGTTCAACCAATGACACAAAATCACCTATTGGATGCACAAGATTGGTTAAAAACC
>JBBPBP010001198.1:0-13264 GCA_037974735.1 Cicer chorassanicum
GTATAAGTTTATACCGTTCGCCTAGTAATGACACGAAGATTCCGAATCCTAGTTATTGCAGGGATAACCTGGCAAATTCAGAGACCGCATATCAATACCCCTGTTACATGGGTATAATCGTGATCAGCTAGGCGACTTTGGGCCATAACTTATTTAAGTCATAAGAATTGCAGGGGTTTTGAGAGAGTTATAACCCAAAGAGTATAAGAGCGATTTCATTGTTTGGGATAATTTTATATTTCTCGTTATGAATATATTTTGTGTAAATGCCAAGAATTATTTTGTATGGCTTTTCACTATCCTGTATTGGGTTAGTCAATTTTCTTAGGAGGAATATTTTCTATAAGTATGAGAGGTTCCCCCCAAGATTTAAAAAAAAAATTAATCATTCTTTCATATCATTTTTACATGCGTATCCTCAACACCAAAATCAGCATCACAACACAACCACAAATTTTTTCACTTTAATTTATTACAATATATACTCATTAATCCTTCTATCAAATATTATATGTATTTAATAATAAATTATATCTTTATACAAACCACTCATCCAACCAGATAATCGAGTAAACAATATACAGTTGTGTTGAAAATAATGATAAGTTTGAATATAAATATCTTCCATCCAACTATCGGGCTGTATGCTAATATCAATGATTATTTTTTATAGAGATATAGATCAATACCTCCGATACATCCTCCATTCCATCCTCATAAGATTCCTCCTGAGCTTCCAAGATGTATATACCTTTTTACAAATTTTCATAAATTTGGAGAAGCCTTCGCCTCAAACACTGCCTTAGCAGACAATAATATAGTTAGACATACTACTCGTATGCACAATAATATTTTGAATGATGTGGATCAATCTCCTATCGATGATTCAAATACTAGTATTAAACTGTATATAACATCTCATAACATAAATAAAAATAAAAATAATATGAATAACATAAATAACCAGAATTTTTCAAGTTGTGTAATGTCGCATGAAACACAAATACTGCACACGAAAGTGAATAATTATAATTTTATAATCGACACTGCTGCCACACAACATATAATTTATAAAAGAGAATATTTCTCGACATTCCAAGAATATGATAAAGTTGTGAACTGGGGTAATGCAGGAAGTATTAAAATAAAAGGATGCGGTAATATATACATAAAATTCTGGCAAAGTCAAAATAATGATGATATACATGAGAACCATGATATATATAGACTTAAGAATTGTAAAAAGGTATATATATCTTGGAAGCTCAGGAGGAATCTTATGAGGATGTAATGGAGGATGTATCGGAGGCATGGTTTAATATCACTATTATCAATCTTGTATTATTAGTATTATATATTTAGGATGTAAGGAAGAGATGAAATATAGAAACTTATCACTATGTATATATCTTTCCGATATTATATCAGGTCTATTGAAGACTTGGACGTATAGTTCAATGTAAGTATGTATGATTGAATATATTAATTAAATACAATAAATAAATGATAGTATGAATATAAAATATTATAAGTTTAATGTATAATTATAATAATAATTGATTGTTGTTGTGATGATGAAAATGTGTTGAGTATGAGTATATAAATTGATGAAAAGAATGATTGATTTTTTTATCATAAATCTTGGGGGGACCTCTCATACTTATAGAAAATTTTCCTCCTAAGAAAATTGTCTAACCAAATACAGGATAGTGAAAAGCCATACAAAATAATTCTTGGCATTTCCACAAAATATATTCATAACGAGAAATATAAAATTATCCCAAACATTGAAATCGCTCTTATACGCTTTGGGTTATAATTCTCTCAAAACCCCTGCAATTTTAATGACTTTAATAAGTTATGGCCCAAAGTCGCCTAGCTGAACACGATTATACCCATGTAACAGGGGTATTGATATGCGGTCTCTGAATTTGCCGGGTTATCCCTGCAATAACCAGGATTCGGAATTTTCGTGTCATAACTAGTCGAACGGTATATAGTTATACCGAATTGGGCTAAGATTGGCAGAGATAGCAGGGTTATAAATTTGGTCATCTAAAATCACGTGACCTTCAAAACATAATTGTTCATATTTGAACTTTTGATTCCAGCATATTATGACATGTTAATTCTTAATGATCAGCCTCATACCCCTGTTGCTCTCATTAAAAACCAACGTACAATTTATGTACTGTCTTGGAAAAGAGTTGCAACAGGGATAATAGCTATCATCGAGTACTTGATATCTTTTATCTTATGTAGTTCATTATTTCTTCATTTGTTTCATGAAGTGATATTATGACCCAGTGTCATGAATTTCACCAAGATACGTATGGTGATGACTTTTATATTAAGTCATTTATCATCTTTTCGATGAGATCTGGATGATGCCTATGCATATTAGAATTAATAATCTTATATCCTGTAAGAATGAGACATAGTCATTCAGAATGCAAAGAATATAATTTGACTCTATAGCATTCTGGAACATAGGCCGTCCTATATAACAAACAAGATTAAATCTTTGCAGCCACTCTTTTTCCATGACAGTACATAAAATGTACGATGGTTTTTTAATGAGGGTAGATTGGATAGCTTAGAGACAGCGACTATAGCAAATAGGATCTAGATAAGAAAAAACCGTTTACGGAAAAACGAAGGCCGATTATCAACATCTGGGCGATAGCTTTGAGTCTCAAATAAGGACAGCTAAACCATGAGTTTTATCGAGATCAAATGCATAGACACCGTGTAAGAAAATATCAATAATAACACACCAACCATTGAACCAAGCAACCATTGGAGATATCAAATGTGGAGTCATCACACTATCACGTGACTATAAAAACATGCTTTTGAAGATCACGTGACAGATTGTTCAAATGATATTACCAAGATTATATGATACAAGGGTATGAAAGTATAAGAAATATTAAATCAAATATTTCTTCTTTCATCAAATAACAAAAATAAGGCATCCGGAATAGCAGATGAAGGACAATCACTAACAAACAACATTAATAGAATCTCTCATATCAGATCTTGTCTCCAAAGATCACGTGATCTTATGTAATCAATAAGTCACGTGACTCAAGTGCGTGACGAGAATTTCACATTCTGAGTGATTAGAAAATTCAATAATTGTCTGATTGAAAAAAGCAATTATTATCTGATCAGAAAAAGCAATTATGCTCTGATTAGAAAAAGCAATTATGCTCTGATTGGAAAAAGCAATTATGGTCTGATTTGAAAAAGAAATTATGGTCTGATTGGAAAAAGCAAATATTGTCTGATTTGGAAAAGTACATATGGAGTGATTGGAAAAAGCAATTATAAAAAATCTTGTATATATCGATCCAGATTTTCCCACTCATCCCAATCATCATCATCGATACCAAGCATATTTTATATACACAATAACAAAACGATACTACCATTGCTACCAATACCTGATCATCTTTATCATCTCTTCCTAGCACTCTAACACACAATTGCACATCTAACACAATTCCTTTCCTTTCCACACACCTCACCTCGCCATCGTTGCTGATATAAAGATGTTATAAAATTATATTCAGGAGAGAGAATTATATTTTATAAGTGAAGAGAATTATTGAACAAAGACAAATAATAATTGAAGAATATTGTTTTGATGGCAAGTATCTATATGAGTATGAGTTTTGTGATGGATGGTTTTCTATGTGGGAGGAACACTGATATATATACATGAAAACTGGACCCACAAATTAAGCGAGTTTGCTTTGTTTGCTTGGTTTGCTCAGTTTGCTCAGTTTGCTCCAAATTGCATAACTTTCACAAATTGTATAAGTCACGTGACTTCGCAAAAATCCAAATTATGTACAATACCTGTGTCATCATAGAACTAATGCTACAACCTCTTTAGCTATAAAACTTCCGTACTCAAATAATAAGTTACCCATAAATTACAGAATGACAATTGCATGATTATAAAATGAACATCCAATGGACCGCAAATATCGCTGGTCACTTTTTCTAAATATTTGAAGTTCTTTTCACTTGATAATTTGTTAATTTTATTTGTAAATTTACTGCGAATGCAAGTATCGCAATTTGCTATATCATCACTATCACAAGATGTAATCTTGGAGTATCCATTCGTATTATCAAGTACTTTATTTAAACAAGCACTGCTCATATGGCCCATCTTTTTATGAAGACTGGAGACATCAATGGTTAATCTTGACTTTTGTAAGTCAGCATCACTGTTTGTTACACTTATATTCATCACCTGAGCTGGTCGTATGACTGCTTCAATATCAAGGTAATATAGGTTATTGAATCTTTTGCCAGAGGCAATAGTTTTATTATTTAACTTTATGAAGTCTTCATTTCTATTTAGAACAGTGGTATAGTTTCCATGCATCTCGCTTTGGCTGATGATATTCACGCCAAGTTCAGGCATATATAAACAATCTTTTAGACAATAAGTTTGATCATTATTTCTAAAACGAATATGTACATCTCCGACACTGCGAATTTCAATGCTTTTTGCATTACCCCATTTGACGATCTTTTTGCAATCTCTCATACAAGTGAATAATCTCGCATCGCAGACAATGTGCTTAGTTGCGGCAGTATCAAATATAAATTTATTTGTATTATATGAATTCGTCAAATGTGGATTTCTTGGAATTAGATCAGCTTGTGTTTTTGTTAAATCTTTCAGGGATGATGTATGTACCTTCTCGGTATTCAAATCAAGCATTTGCTTGTGGGAGCTCTTATTTTGGCTCATCAAAAGTCCAGCAGGCTCTTTTGTTATAAAATCAGTATTGACTTGATCAATATGGGATAAAACATATACCTGTTCATTATATATATCAGGTTCGATATTGTAAGAATGAGACATAGTCATTCAGAATGCAAAGAATATAATTTGACTCTATAGCATTCTGGAACATAGGCCGTCCTATATAACAAACAAGATTAAATCTTTGCAGCCACTCTTTTTCCATGACAGTACATAAAATGTACGATGGTTTTTTAATGAGGGTAGATTGGATAGCTTAGAGACAGCGACTATAGCAAATAGGATCTAGATAAGAAAAAACCGTTTACGGAAAAACGAAGGCCGATTATCAACATCTGGGCGATAGCTTTGAGTCTCAAATAAGGACAGCTAAACCATGAGTTTTATCGAGATCAAATGCATAGACACCGTGTAAGAAAATATCAATAATAACACACCAACCATTGAACCAAGCAACCATTGGAGATATCAAATGTGGAGTCATCACACTATCACGTGACTATAAAAACATGCTTTTGAAGATCACGTGACAGATTGTTCAAATGATATTACCAAGATTATATGATACAAGGGTATGAAAGTCACGTGACAAATAATATTATTACATAATCAAAGTCTGTGGAAAAATTTATGTCACGTGATTTTTGGGTCACGTGATATGGCATAATGTGCAAACTGAGCAAACTGGGCAAACAGTGCAAACAGTGCAAACATTGCAAACATTGCAAAATGAGCAAACTGAGCAAACTGAGCAAACTGAGCAAACTGAGCAAACTGAGCAAACTGAGCAAACTGAGCAAACATGTCTAAATGGGGAAAAGAAGATAGCTTAGCGAATCCCGCAAAAATGTATATAGTCTCCCATATTTTCCACAAAATAAAGATAATTAGACAAAAAATAACATACACATCAAAAATCCAATACTTAACCCAACTTCTTTATCTTCACTCTACTTTTTAGTCTACTTATCCATAAACTATATACGAAGATAACTTTTCTACCTCCTTGAATCAAATTAGTTACGCCACTATTCATATTGTATAGAGATAAGTATTATTCTTCTATCATCTACTTTATTTTATCAATCTCGATTACCTGTCTGTCAAGCTTCCATATTAAATCCTTTTAAATATCCTCCCGTAAGAGCATTTCACTTCTTTCGATACGAATATAGTAAAATGCTCTTATAAGTTATGAGTTGGGTAGATTATAATTTGTAAATTTATGTATTTGATAATTGATATAATTCAATGTTAATGTGGCAAAGCCATGATTTTAATTAATCGTTAGGAATAATATAAGAATTTGATCTCTTACGATATCAAATATCTTAGATATACTAATAACTAATTGAAAATAGAAGACTCCTTCTATTTAATGAGTGCTCTATCCCTGTTGCAACTCTTTTCCAAGACAGTACATAAATTGTACGTTGGTTTTTAATGAGAGCAACAGGGGTATGATGCCGATCATTAAGAATTATTTTATCATAATATGCTGGAATCAAAAGTTCAAATACGAACAAATATGATTTGAAGGTCACGTGATTTTGGATGACCAAACTAATAACCCTGCTATCTCTGCCAATCTTAGCCCAATCAGGTATAAGTTTATACCGTTCGACTAGTAATGACACGAAGATTCTAAATCCTGGTTTTTGCAGGGATAACCTGGCAAATTCAGAGACCGCATATCAATACCCCTGTTACATGGGTATAATCGTGTTCAGCTAGGCGACTTTGGGCCATAACTTATTTAAGTCATTAAAATTGCAGGGGTTTTGAGAGAGTTATAACCCAAAGCGTATAAGGGCGATTTCATTGTTTGGGAAAATTTCATATTTCTCGTTATGAATATATTTTGTGTAAATGCCAAGAATTATTTTGTATGGCTTTTCACTATCCTGTATTGGGTTAGTCAATTTTCTTAGGAGGAAAATTTTCTATAAGTATGAGAGGTTCCCCCCCAAGATTTAAAAAATGAAATCAATCATTCTTTCATATCATTTTTTTTACTCATACTCAACACCATTGAAATTATCACAACATCAAATCAAATAAAACTTCTATCATATCTTTTTATCATACTATATTCTATTACCTATCTTCTAAATATATGTATTTAATTAATCAAATTATATTCACATTCTTTATATCTAATATACCTTAACCAATACGATCAAGATAATATGATATATATGATAAACATTATGATAAGTCTTAATATCAATCTCTTCTCATTATTCATAAGGTATAATGCTAACAGTATGTGATTCATGATAGTGTTATTAATCCATACCTCCGATACATCCTCCAAACCATCCTTATAAGATTCCTCCTGAGCTTCCAAGATATATATACCTTTTTACAGGTTATGAGCCCGGTTGCAGAAAGTCGATTTCATTTATAAAATATGTTACGACATCAGGAGGATTATATGATTGTATAAGATAATTCTATACACATATAGGGATACTTTAATGCTGATTCTAAATCAAATATTGAATTGAGGATGATATCAATTCAAAAATATACACATTCTTATTGTGGACTTCAGTCCTGATCAGGTGTTAATACATAACAACCTACATATATCCGATGAGACACTTTAAAGTCATCAAGGTAACTTAATGAGTTAACCTATACATTCGAGACTCAGTCTCTATCATGGAAGCTAACAAAGCTTACCAATATCATATTCGATAAAAGTCTCTATCATGGAAGCTAACAAAGCTTACCAATATCATATTTGAGCAAAGTCTCTATCATGGAAGCTAACAAAGCTTACCAACATCATATTCGAGCAAAGTCTCTATCCTAGAAGCTCATCCAAGCTTTCCAATATCAAATTCGAGACATAGTCTCTATTCTGGAAGCTCATCCAAGCTTTCCAATATCTAATTCGAGACATAGTCTCTATTCTGGAAGCTCATCCAAGCTTTTAAATATCAAATTCGAGATATAGTCTCTGTTCTGGAAGCTCGTCCAAGCTTTCCAATATCAAATTCGAGACATAGTCTCTGTTCCGGAAGCTCATCCAAGCTTTCCAATATCAAATCCGAGACTAAGTCTCAATTATGAAAGCTAACGGCTAACAGATATATATATCGAGACTCAGTCTCTATCATAGGAAGTAACGGCTTTCTAATATATATATCGTAACATAGTCTCCATCATAAAAGCGAAAAGCTAACAATATATATATCGAGACTCAGTCTCTATCATAGGAAGTAACGGCTTTCTAATATATATATCGTAACATAGTCTCCATCATAAAAGCGAAAAGCTAACAATATATATATCGAGACAAAGTCTCTATCATGGGAACTTATGGCTCTCCAATATACAAATCAAGACTTTGTCTTAATTATGAAAGCTCACAAATGCTAACCAATATGAATTTCGAGACGAAATATATATTTCAAAAGCTTATCAAAGATTTCCTTAAATCATACCAGAGAAAAATAAATTTTTATCATAAAAGATATCAAAGCCTTCTCAACAACATAATGAAGTTCAATTTCAATTCTGGAAGCTATTCAAGCTTACCAAAATCATTGATCAAATCAGAAAATTCGAGATATTTTCTATAACTCATATGATCAAAGACATCATAATGAATCATCCAGATGTTTTCATGTTTATCATCAAAAACATATATACTATCAAATTTATTATTTGAAATTAATCCTGCATCAAATCGATTGATAATAATGTTATATCAAATTTATATTACGGTACCTATACAATATTTTTTTTTTATTATTCTAATAAAAATCACTTATCAAATAATGTGCCGAAAAAGCTAACATTTATATGAAATTCAATCTCTATCAAATTACCAATCCAAGGACAAAAATATTGGTATTAACAATTATACATGCAAAAGTATAAATACCAGTTAAAACTATTATATTTTTTCATAAAATCAAGGTGATCGTCCCGAAAATATTCAAGTCATATCTACACTAACAAAATGTCTAAGAGCTTTTAACTATCTTTATTCTATAAAGTAGTGAAATGCTCTTACGGGAGGATATAAGAATTTGATCTCTTACGATATCAAATATCTTAGATATACTAATAACTAATTGAAAATAGAAGACTCCTTCTATTTAATGAGTGCTCTATCCCTGTTGCAACTCTTTTCCAAGACAGTACATAAATTGTACGTTGGTTTTTAATGAGAGCAACAGGGGTATGATGCCGATCATTAAGAATTATTTTATCATAATATGCTGGAATCAAAAGTTCAAATACGAACAAATATGATTTGAAGGTCACGTGATTTTGATGACCAAACTAATAACCCTGCTATCTCTGCCAATCTTAGCCCAATCCGGTATAAGTTTATACCGTTCGACTAGAAATGACACGAAGATTCAGCATCCTAGTTTTTGCAGGGATAACCTGGCAAATTCAGAGACCGCATATCAATACCCCTGTTACATGGGTATAATCGTGTTCAGCTAGGCGACTTTGGGCTATAACTTATTTAAGTCATTAAAATTGCAGGGGTTTTGAGAGAGTTATAACCCAAAGCGTATAAGGGCGATTTCATTGTTTGGGATAATTTCATATTTCTCGTTATGAATATATTTGGTGTAAATGCCAAGAATTATTTTGTATGGCTTTTCACTATCCTGTATTGGGTTAGTCAATTTTCTTAGGAGGAAAATTTTCTATAAGTATGAGAGGTTCCCCCCAAGATTTGAAAATGAAATCAATCATTCTTTCATATCATTTTTTTTTACTCATACTCAACACCATTGAAATTATCACAACATCAAATCAAATAAAACTTCTATCATATCTTTTTATCATACTATATTCTATTACCTATCTTCTAAATATATGTATTTAATTAATCAAATTATATTCACATTCTTTATATCTAATATACCTTAACCAATACGATTAAGATAATATGATATATATGATAAACATTATGATAAGTCTTAATATCAATCTCTTCTCATTATTCATAAGGTATAATGCTAACAGTATGTGATTCATGATAGTGTTATTGATCCATACCTCCGATACATCCTCCATACCATCCTTATAAGATTCCTCCTGAGCTTCCAAGTTATATATTATAAGAATTTGATCTCTTACGATATCAAATATCTTAGATATACTAATAACCAATTGAAAATAGAAGATTCCTTCTATTTAATGAGTGCTCTATCCCTGTTGCAACTCTTTTCCAAGACAGTACATAAATTGCACGTTGGTTTTTAATGAGAGCAACAGGGGTATGATGCCGAACATTCAGAATAATTATTTCATAATATGCTGGAATCGAAAGTCCAAATATGAACAATAATGTTTTGAAGGTCACGTGATTTTGATGACCAAACTAATAACCCTGTTATCTCTGCCAATCTTAGCCCAATCCGGTATAAGTTTATACCGTTCGCCTAGTAATGACACGAAGATTCAGAATCCTAGTTATTGCAGGGATAACCTGGCAAATTCAGAGACCGCATATCAATACCCCTGTTACATGGGTATAATCGTGATCAGCTAGGCGACTTTGGCCCATAACTTATTTAAGTCATAAGAATTGCAGGGGTTTTGAGAGAGTTATAACCCAAAGAGTATAAGAGCGATTTCATTGTTTGGGATAATTTTAGATTTCTCGTTATGAATATATTTTGTGTAAATGCCAAGAATTATTTTGTATGGCTTTTCACTATCCTGTATTGGGTTAGTCAATTTTCTTAGGAGGAATATTTTCTATAAGTATGAGAGGTTCCCCCCAAGATTTGAAAAAAAATTAATCATCCTTTTATATCATTTTACATACATATCCTCAACACCATAAATAACATCACAACAACAAACTCTCATATCATCATAAATACATATATCAATATTATCTATTTTTTACTTCTATCTAATAAATCTTACTATGTAAATAATTATTAATTATATCTTTTTACAATCCACTCATCCAACAATCCAATTGAGGAAAAAAGATACATGTGTGATAAAAATATTGATAAGTTTTTAATATAAATATCTTCCATAAAACTATCGGGTTGTATGCTAATAACAATGATTATTTCTTATAGAGATATAGATCAATACCTCCGATACATCCTCCACTCCATCCTCATAAGATTCCTCCTGAGCTTCCAAGATGTATATACCTTTTTACAGATTTTCTTGTGATCAGTTAGTTCTGCTTTTATCATTGAATTGTATCTAAAAGAGTTCACGATACATATTCTTACAGCCCCCCGTAAGGGCATTTTACTATTTCAGACCTAATGTTAGTAAAAAGCACTTATGTTTTATCGTATCAAGGCCCTTTGTGAAACCATCTGCCTTCTGAGATTTTGTATCAACATATTCCAGAACAATGTCATCATTTTTTATTACATCACGAATGAAGTGATACGAGATATCGATATGTTTCGTTCGCTTATGAAACTCTGGGTTATTTGCAAGTTTCATCGCTGATTGACTGTCTGTCAATAGTTTTGGTGTAGAATATTCAATATTAATTTGCAGGAATTTGAAATAATATCTCATCATGTTGTTAAGGTAAATGCTTTCTTTAGTTGATTCTTTTAGAGCCATGTACTCTGCTTCACAACTTGATAGGGCAACAGGTTTTTGAAGCATGCTCAACCAACTTATTATATTGTTGTTTAGATGAAATATGTACCCACTTGTACTTTTCCGACTTGTTGTATCCCCACCCCAGTCTGCATCGGTGTATCCATGTACAAAGCTATCAATACTTGTACAGTCGTAGAACAACCCGATATTTGGATATTTGTTGAGATATTTCCAAATTCTATCTAGAGATTTGAAATGTGACTGTTTTGGGTTTGACATAAATCTTGCAAACCGATTTACTGCAAAAGTTATGTCAGGTCGTGTATTCATTGCAAGGTATATTAGTGATCCAACTTCCTGTTGGAAAGTATGAATTTCCTCTGCGGTTGCTTGTTCGTCAGATTTCTCAAGATTTACACCAAGTTCAACTGGAGATGTCACTGGTGACAGATTGCTTTTGTTAAACTTGTTTAATAATTTTATCGTATATTTTTGTTGTGATATATGAATCGTTCTATTTTTGTAATCTGTTTTGATTTGCATGCCTAAGAACTGGTTGATATTGCCTATTTTTTCTAATTTGATTGACTTAGATAGAAGAGATGTCAGGTTATCAATAGATTTTTGACAAGGACCTGTAACAATAAGATCATCGACATGGCAAACAATTATAATTTTCTGCGCTAGTTGGATGAAAATAGCACTTTCATACGGCATAGTTTTGAAATCATGTTTTTTGAGGATTTTAAGCAGATATTCATACCAGAGTCTTGGAGATTGTTTCAGGCCGTAGAGCGCTTTGTTTAGTTTACAAAAGATCTTTTGTCCTGGATTACCAGGGTTTTCAATAAAACCACGCGGTTGCTCAACGTATATTTCTTTATCGATTCCTGCATGAATAAAGGCATTTTTAACGTCATATTGGCTGAGACGCCAGTTATTGTGTAGAGCCAGTATGAATATGATACGGTATGATTCGGGCCGACATGTGGTGGAAAAGGTGTCTAAATAGTCAATACCCTCGACCTGATTATAGCCTTTAACAACCCATCTTGCTTTGTATTTTTTGATATTTCCTTCCGTGTCAGTCTTGATTTTATATATCCACCTGCCTTTCAGAGGGACTTTTCCGTCAGGAATGGATGACAGAGTCCAAGTATCTTGTTTTTGAAGTTCATCAATTTCTGCTTGCATGGCTTTCTGCCATTCTTGACTCTGAGGACAGGACATAGCTTCTTTATATGTATTTGGTTCAGAATTTATAAGAATTTGATCTCTTAAGATATCAAAGATCTTAGATATACTAATAACCAATTGAAAATAGAAGATTCCTTCTATTTTATGAGTGCTCTATCCCTGTTGCAACTCTTTTCCAAGACAGTACATAAATTGCACGTTGGTTTTTAATGAGAGCAACAGGGATATGATGCCGAACATTCAGAATAATTATTTCATAATATGCTGGAATCGAAAGTCCAAATATGAACAATAATGTTTTGAAGGTCACGTGATTTTGATGACCAAACTAATAACCCTGATATCTCTGCCAATCTTAGCCCAATCCTGTATAAGTTTATACCGTTCGCCTAGTAATGACACGAAGATTCCGAATCCTAGTTATTGCAGGGATAACCTGGCAAATTCAGAGACCGCATATCAATACCCCTGTTACATGGGTATAATCGTGATCAGCTAGGCGACTTTGGGCCATAACTTATTTAAGTCATAAGAATTGCAGGGGTTTTGAGAGAGTTATAACCCAAAGAGTATAAGAGCGATTTCATTGTTTGGGATAATTTTATATTTCTCGTTATGAATATATTTTGTGTAAATGCCAAGAATTATTTTGTATGGCTTTTCACTATCCTGTATTGGGTTAGTCAATTTTCTTAGGAGGAA
>JBBPBP010001199.1:0-13252 GCA_037974735.1 Cicer chorassanicum
AACAATGACACAAAATCACTTATTGGATGCACAAGATTGGTTAAAAACCCTAATTGGACGAGAATATGCCTTTGGAGGACATAAATGACCTAAATGTTCAACCAATGACACAAATGTACTTATTGGATGCACAAGATTGGTTAAAAACCCTAATTGGACGAGAATAAGCCTAGGGAGGACGAAAATGACCTAAATGTTCAACCAATGGCACAAAATCACTTATTGGATGCAGAAAATTGTTTAAAAACCCTAATTGGACGAGAATAAGCCTTGGGAGGACGAAAATGACCTAAATGTTCAACAAATGACACAAAATCACTTATTGGATGCACAAGATTGGTTAAAAACTATAATTGGACGAGAATAAGCCTAGGGAGGACGAAAATGACCTAAATGTTCAACCAATGACACAAATGTACTTATTGGATGCACAAGATTGGTTAAAAACCCTAATTGGACGAGAATAAGCCTTGGCAGGACGAAAATGACCTAAATGTTCAACCAATGACACAAAATCACTTATTGGATGCACAAGATTGGTTAAAAACCCTAATTGGACGAGAGTAAGCCTTGGGAGGACGAAAATGACCTAAATGTTCAACCAATGACACAAAATCACTTATTGGATGCACAAGATTGGTTAAAAACCCTAATTGGACGAGAATATGCCTTTGGAGGACATAAATGACCTAAATGTTTAACCAATGACACAAATGTACTTATTGGATGCACAAGATTGGTTAAAAACCCTAATTGGACGAGAATAAGCCTAGGGAGGACGAAAATGACCTAAATGTTCAACCAATGGCACAAAATCACTTATTGGATGCACAAGATTGTTTAAAAACCCTAATTGGACGAGAATAAGCCTTGGGAGGACGAAAATGACCTAAATGTTAAACCAATGGCACAAAATCACTTATTGGATACACAAGATTGTTTAAAAACACTAATTGGACGAGAATATGCCTAGGGAGGATGAAAATGACCTAAATGTTCATCCAATGACACAAAATCACTTATTGGATGCACAAGATTGGTTAAAGACCCTAATCGGACGAGAATAAGCCTTGGGAGGATGAAAATGACCTAAATGTTCAACCAATGACACAAAATAACTTATTGGATACACAAGATTGGTTAAAAACCCTAATTGGACGACAATAAGCCTTGGGAGGACGAAAATGACCTAAATATTCAACCAATGACACAAATGTACTTATTGGATGCACAAGATTGGTTAAAAACCCTAATTGGACAAGAATAAGCCTTGGCAGGATGAAAATGACCTAAATGTTCAACCAATGGCACAAAATCACTTATTGGATGCACAAGATTGTTAAAAAACCCTAATTGGACGAGAATAAGCCTAGGGAGGACGAAAATGACCTAAATGTTCAACCAATGGAACAAAATCACTTATTGGATGCACAAGATTGTTTAAAAATCCTAATTGGACGAGAATAAGCCTTGGCAGGACGAAAATGACCTAAATGTTCAACCAATGACACAAAATAACTTATTGGATACACAAGATTGGTTAAAAACCCTAATTGGACGAGAATAAGCCTTGGGAGGACGAAAATGACCTAAATGTTCAACCAATGACACAAATGTACTTATTGGATGCACAAGATTGGTTAAAAACCCTAATTGGACAAGAATAAGCCTTGGCAGGATGAAAATGACCTAAATGTTCAACCAATGGCACAAAATCACTTATTGGATGCACAAGATTGTTAAAAAACCCTAATTGGACGAGAATAAGCCTAGGGAGGACGAAAATGACCTAAATGTTCAACCAATGGAACAGAATCACTTATTGGATGCACAAGATTGTTTAAAAATCCTAATTGGACGAGAATAAGCCTTGGGAGGACGAAAATGACCTAAATGTTCAACCAATGACACAAAATCACTTATTGGATACACAAGATTGGTTAAAAACCCTAATTGGACGAGAATAAGCCTTGGGAGGACGAAAATGACCTAAATGTTCAACCAATGACACAAATGTACTTATTGGATGCACAAGATTGGTTAAAAACCCTAATTGGACAAGAATAAGCCATGGGAGATTGAAAATGACCTAAATGTTCAACCAATGACACAAAATCACTTATTGGATGCACAAGATTGGTTAAAAACCCTAATTGGACGAGAATAAGCCTTGGGAGGACGAAAATGACATAAATGTTCAACCAATGACACAAAATCACTTATTGGATGCAAAAGATTGGTTAAAAACCCTAATTGGACGCGAATAAGCCTTGGGAGGACGAAAATGACCTAAATAATCAACCAACGACACAAAATCACTTATTGGATGCACAAGATTGGTTAAAAACCCTAATTGGACGAGAATAAGCCTAGGGAGGACGAAAATGACCTAAATGTTCAACCAATGACACAAAATCACTTATTAGATGCACAAGATTGGTTAAAAACCCTAATAAGACGAGAATAAACCTTGGGAGAACGAAAAATTACCTAAATGTTCAACCAATGATACAAATGTACTTATTGGATGCACAAGATTGGTTAAAAACCCTAATTGGACGAGAATAAGCCTTGGGAGGACGAAAATGACCTAAATGTTCAACCAATGACACAAAATCACTTATTGGATGCACAAGATTGGTTAAAAACCCTAATTGGACGAGAATAAGCCTAGGGAGGACGAAAATGACCTAAATGTTCAAGCAATGACACAAAATCACTTATTGGATGAATAAGATTGGTTAAAAACCCTAATTAGACGAGAATAAGCCTTGGGAGGACGAAAATGACCTAAATGTTCAACCAATGACACAAAATCACTTATTGGATGCACAAGATTGGTTAAAAACCCTAATTGGACGAGAATAAGCCTAGGGAGGACGAAAATGACCTAAATTTTCAACCAATGACACAAAAGTACTTATTGGATGCACAAGATTGGTTAAAAACCCTAATTGGACGAGAATAAGCCTAGGGAGGACGAAAATGACCTAAATGTTCAACCAATGACACAAAATCACTTATTGGATGCACAAGATTGGTTAAAAACCCTAATTGGACGAGAATAAGCCTAGGGATGAAAAAAATGACCTAAATGTTCAACCAATGACACAAAATCACTTATTTGATGCACAAGATTGGTTAAAAACCCTAATTGGACGAGAATAATCCTTGGGAGGACGAAAATGACCTAAATGTTCAACCAATGACACAATTGTACTTATTGGATGCACAAGATTGGTTAAAAACCCTAATTGGACGAGAATAAGCCTAGGGAGGACGAAAATGACCTAAATGTTCAACCAATGACACAAAATCACTTATTCGATGCACAAGATTGGTTAAAAACCCTAATTGGACGAGAATAAGCCTAGGGAGGACGAAAATGACCTAAATGTTCAATCAATGACACAAATGTACTTATTGGATGCACAAGATTGGTTAAGAACTCTAATTGGACGAGAATAAGCCTAGGGAGGACGAAAATGACCTAAATGTTCAATCAATGACACAAATGTACTTATTGGATGCACAAGATTGGTTAAAAACCCTAATTGGACGAGAATAAGCCTTGGGAGGACGAAAATGACCAAAATGTTCAATCAATGACACAAATGTACTTATTGGATGCACAAGATTGGTTAAAAACCCTAATTGGACGAGAATAAGCCTTGGCAGGACGAAAATGACCTAAATGTTCAACCAATGACACAAAATCACTTATTGGATGCACAAGATTGGTTAAAAACCCTAATTGGACGAGAATATGCCTTTGGAGGACAAAAATGACCTAAATGTTCAACCAATGACACAAATGTACTTATTGGATGCACAAGATTGGTTAAAAACCCTAATTGGACGAGAATAAGCCTAGGGAGGACGAAAATGACCTAAATGTTCAACCAATGCCACAAATGTACTTATTGGATGCACAAGATTGGTTAAAAACCCTAATTGGAAGAGAATAAGCCTTGGGAGGACGAAAATGACCTAAATGTTCAACCAATGACACAAAATCACTTATTGGATGCACAAGATTGGTTAAAAACCCTAATTGGACGAGAATAAGCCTAGGGAGGACGAAAATGACCTAAATGTTCAAGCAATGACACAAAATCACTTATTGGATGAATAAGATTGGTTAAAAACCCTAATTAGACGAGAATAAGCCTTGGGAGGACGAAAATGACCTAAATGTTCAACCAATGACACAAAATCACTTATTGGATGCACAAGATTGGTTAAAAACCCTAATTGGACGAGAATAAGCCTAGGGAGGACGAAAATGACCTAAATTTTCAACCAATGACACAAAAGTACTTATTGGATGCACAAGATTGGTTAAAAACCCTAATTGGACGAGAATAAGCCTAGGGAGGACGAAAATGACCTAAATGTTCAACCAATGACACAAAATCACTTATTGGATGCACAAGATTGGTTAAAAACCCTAATTGGACGAGAATAATCCTAGGGAGGACGAAAATGACCTAAATGTTCAACCAATGACACAATTGTACTTATTGGATGCACAAGATTGGTTAAAAACCCTAATTGGACGAGAATAAGCCTAGGGAGGACGAAAATGACCTAAATGTTCAACCAATGACACAAAATCACTTAGTGGATGCACAAGATTGGTTAAAAACCCTAATTGGACGAGAATAAGCCTAGGGAGGACGAACATGACCTAAATGTTCAACCAATGACACAAAATCACTTATTTGATGCACAAGATTTGTTAAAAACCCTAATTGGACGAGAATAATCCTTGGGAGGACGAAAATGACCTAAATGTTCAACCAATGACACAAAATAAATTATTGGATGCACAAGATTGGTTAAAAACCCTAATTGGACGAGAATAAGCCTTGGGAGGACGAAAATGACCTAAATGTTCAACCAATGACACAAAATCACTTATTGGATGCACAAGATTGGTTAAAAACCCTAATTGGACGAGAATAAGCCTAGGGAGGACGAAAATGACCTAAATGTTCAACCAATGACACAAAATCACTTATTGGATGCACAAGATTGGTTAAAAACCCTAATTGGACGAGAATAAGCTTTTGGAGGTCATAAATGACCTAAATGTTCAACTAATGACACAAATGTACTTATTGGATGCACAAGATTGTTAAAAAACCCTAATTGGACGAGAATAAGTATTGGGAGGACGAAATTGACCTAAATGTTCAACCAATGACACAAAATCACTTATTGGATGCACAAGATTGGTTAAAAACCCTAATTGGACGAGAATAAGCCTTGGGAGGACGAAAATGACCTAAATGTTCAACCAATGACACAAATGTACTTATTGGATGCACAAGATTGGTTAAAAACCCTTATTGGACGAGAATAAGCCTTGGCAGGACGAAAATGACCTAAATGTTCAACCAATGACACAAAATCACTTATTGGATGCACAAGATTGGTTAAAAACCCTAATTGGACGAGAATAAGCCTTGGGAGGACGAAAATGACCTAAATGTTCAACCAATGACACAAAATCACTTATTGGATTCACAAGATTGGTTAAAAACCCTAATTGGACGAGAATAAACCTTGGGAGGATGAAAATGAACTAAATGTTCAACCAATGACACAAAACCACTTATTGGATGCACAAGATTGGTTAAAAACCCTAATTGGACGAGAATAAGCCTTGGGAGGACGAAAATGACCTAAATGTTCAACCAATGACACAAAATAACTTATTGGATGCACAAGATTGGTTAAAAACCCTAATTGGACGAGAATAAGTCTTGGCAGGACGAAAATGACCTAAATGTTCAACCAATGACACAAAATCACTTATTGGATGCACAAGATTGGTTAAAAACCCTAATTGGACGAGAATAAGCCTTGGGAGGACGAAAATGACCTAAATGTTCAACCAATGACACAAAATCACTTAGTGGATGCACAAGATTGGTTAAAAACCCTAATTAGACGAGAATATGCCTTTGGAGGACATAAATGACCTAAATGTTCAACCAATGACACAAATGTACTTATTGGATGCACAAGATTGGTTAAAAACCCTAATTGGACGAGAATAAGCCTAGGGAGGACGAAAATGACCTAAATGTTCAACCAATGGCACAAAATCACTTATTGGATGCACAAAATTGTTTAAAAACCCTAATTGGACGAGAATAAGCCTTGGGAGGACGAAAATGACCTAAATGTTCAACAAATGACACAAAATCACTTATTGGATGCACAAGATTGGTTAAAAACCCTAATTGGACGAGAATAAGCCTTGGCAGGACGAAAATAACCTAAATGTTCAAACAATGACACAAAATCACTTATTGGATGCACAAGATTGGTTAAATACCCTAATTGGACGAGAATATGCCTTTGGAGGACATAAATGACCTAAATGTTCAACCAATGACACAAATGTACTTATTGGATGCACAAGATTGGTTAAAAACCCTAATTGGACGAGAATAAGCCTAGGGAGGACGAAAATGACCTAAATGTTCAACCAATGGCACAAAATCACTTATTGGATGCACAAAATTGTTTAAAAACCCTAATTGGACGAGAATAAGCCTTGGGAGGACGAAAATGACCTAAATGTTCAACAAATGACACAAAATCACTTATTGGATGCACAAGATTGGTTAAAAACTATAATTGGACGAGAATAAGCCTAGGGAGGACGAAAATGACCTAAATGTTCAATCAATGACACAAATGTACTTATTGGATGCACAAGATTGGTTAAAAACCCTAATTGGACGAGAATAAGCCTTGGCAGGACGAAAATGACCTAAATGTTCAACCAATGACACAAAATCACTTATTGGATGCACAAGATTGGTTAAAAACCCTAATTTGACGAGAATAAGCCTTAGGAGGACGAAAATGACCTAAATGTTCAACCAATGACACAAAATCACTTATTGGATGCACAAGATTGGTTAAAAACCCTAATTGGACGAGAATATGCCTTGGGAGGACGAAAATGACCTAAATGTTCAACCAATGACACAAAATCACTTATTGGATGCACCAGATTGGTTAAAAACCCTAATTGGACGAGAATAAGCCTAGGGAGGACGAAAATGACCTAAATGTTCAATCAATGACACAAATGTACTTATTGGATGCACAAGATTGGTTAAAAACCCTAATTGGACGAGAATAAGCCTTGGCAGGACGAAAATGAACTAAATGTTCAACCAATGACACAAAATCACTTATTGGATGCACAAGATTGGTTAAAAACCCTAATTGGACGAGAATATGCCTTTGGAGGACATAAATGACCTAAATGTTCAACCAATGACACAAATGTACTTATTGGATGCACAAGATTGGTTAAAAACCCTAATTGGACGAGAATAAGCCTTGGGAGGACGAAAATGACCTAAATGTTCAACCAATGGCACAAAAGCACTTATTGGATGCACAAGATTGTTTAAAAACCCTAATTGGACGAGAATAAGCCTAGGGAGGACGAAAATGACCTAAATGTTCATCCAATGACACAAAATCACTTATTGGATGCACAAGATTGGTTAAAAACCCTAATTGGACGAGAATAAGCCTTGAGAGGACGAAAATGACCTTAATGTTCAACCAATGACACAAATTAACTTATTGGATGCACAAGATTGGTTAAACACCCTAATTGGACGAGAATAAGCCTAGGGAGGATGAAAATGACCTAAATGTTCAACCAATGACATAAATGTAGTTATTGGATGCACAAGATTGGTTAAAAACCCTAATTGGACAAAAATAAGCCTAGGGAGGACGAAAATGACCAAAATGTTTAACCAATGACACAAAATCACTTATTGGATGCACAAGATGGGTTAAAAACCCTAATCGGACGAGAATAAGCCTTGGGAGGACGAAAATGACCTAAATGTTCAACCAATGACACAAAATCACTTATTGGATACACAAGATTGGTTAAAAACCCTAATTGGACGAGAATAAGCCTAGGGAGGACGAAAATGACCTAAATGTTCAATCAATGACACAAATGTACTTATTGGATGCACAAGATTGGTTAAAAACCCTAATTGGACGAGAATAAGCCTTGGCAGGACGAAAATGACCTCAATGTTCAACCAATGACACAAAATCACTTATTGGATGCACAAGATTGGTTAAAAACCCTAATTGGACGAGAATATGCCTTTGGAGGACATAAATGACCTAAATGTTCAACCAATGACACAAATGTACTAATTGGATGCACAAGATTGGTTAAAAATCCTAATTGGACGAGAATAAGCCTTGGGAGGACGAAAATGACCTAAATGTTCAACCAATGGCACAAAATCACTTATTGGATGCACAAGATTGTTTAAAAACCCTAATTGGACGAGAATAAGCCTAGGGAGGACGAAAATGACCTAAATGTTCAACCAATGACACAAAATCACTTCTTGGATGCACAAGATTGGTTAAAAACCCTAATTGGACGAGAATAAGCCTAGGGAGGACGAAAATGACCTAAATGTTCAACCAATGACACAAAATCACTTATTGGATGCACAAGATTGGTTAAAAACCCTAATTGGACTAGAATAAGCCTTGGGAGGACGAAAATGTCCTAAATGTTCAACAAATGACAAAAATGTACTTATTGGATGGACAAGATTGGTTAAAAACCCTAATTGGACGAGAATAAGCCTTGGGAGGACGAAAATGACCTAAATGTTTAACCAATGACACAAAATCACTTATTGGATGCACAAGATTGGTTAAAAACCCTAATTGGACGAGAATAAGCCTTGGGAGGACGAAAATGACCTAAATGTTCAACCAATGACACAAAATCACTTATTGGATGCACAAGATTGGTTAAAAACCCTAATTGGACGAGAATATGCCTTTGGAGGACATAAATGACCTAAATGTTCAACCAATGACACAAATGTACTTATTGGATGCACAAGATTGGTTAAAAACACTAATTGGACGAGAATAAGCCTAGGGAGGACGAAAATGACCTAAATGTTCAACCAATGGCACAAAATCACTTATTGGATGCACAAGATTGGTTAAAAACCCTAATTGGACGAGAATAAGCCTAGGGAGGACGAAAATGACCTAAATGTTCAACCAATGACACAAAATCACTTATTGGATGCACAAGATTGGTTTAAAAACCCTAATGGGACGAGAATAAGCCTAGGGAGGACGAAAATGACCTAAATGTTCAACCAATGACACAAAATCACTTATTGGATGCACAAGATTGGTTAAAAACCCTAATTGGACGAGAATAAGCCTAGGGAGGACGAAAATGACCTAAATGTTCAACCAATGACACAAAATCACTTATTGGATGCACAAGATTGGTTAAAAACCCTAATTGGACGAGAATAAGCTTTTGGAGGACATAAAGGACCTAAATGTTCAACCAATGACACAAATGTACTTATTGGATGCACAAGATTGGTTAAAAACCCTAATTGGACGACAATAAGCATTGGGAGGACGAAAATCACCTAAATGTTCAACCAATGGCACAAAATCACTTATTGGATGCACAAGATTGGTTAAAAACCCTAATTGGACGAGAATAAGCCTAGGGAGGACGAAAATGACCAAAATGTTCAACCAATGACACAAAATCACTTATTGGATGCACAAGATTGGTTAAAAACCCTAATTGGACGAGAATATGCCTTTGGAGGACATAAATGACCTAAATGTTCAACCAATGACACAAATGTACTTATTGGATGCACAAGATTGGTTAAAAACCCTAATTGGATGAGAATAAGCTTTGGGAGGACGAAAATGACCTAAATGTTCAACCAATGGCACAAAATCACTTATTGGTTGCACAAGATTGTTTAAAAACCCTAATTGGACGAGAATAAGCCTATGGAGGACGAAAATGACCTAAATGTTCATCCAATGACACAAAATCACTTATTGGATGCACAAGATTGGTTAAAAACCCTAATTGGACGAGAATAAGCCTTGGGAGGACGAAAATGACCTAAATGTTCAACCAATGACACAAAATCACTTATTGGATGCACAAGATTGGTTAAAAACCCTAATTGGACGAGAATATGCCTTTGGAGGACAAAAATGACCTAAATGTTCAACCAATGACACAAATGTACTTATTGGATGCACAAGATTGGTTAAAAACCCTAATTGGACGAGAATAAGCCTTGGCAGGACGAAAATGACCTAAATGTTCAACCAATGGCACAAAATCACTTATTGGATGCACAAGATTGTTAAAAAACCCTAATTGGACGAGAATAAGCCTAGGGAGGACGAAAATGACCTAAATGTTCAACCAATGGAACAAAATCACTTATTGGATGCACAAGATTGGTTAAAAACCCTAATTGGACGAGAATAAGCCTTGGGAGGACGAAAATGACCTAAATGTTCAACCAATGACACAAAATCACTTATTGGATGCACAAGATTGGTTACAAACCTTAATTGGACGAGAATAAGCCTTGGGAGGACGAAAATGACCTAAATGTTCAACCAATGACACAAAATCACTTATTGGATGCACAAGATTGGTTAAAAACCCTAATTGGACGAGAATAAGCCTTGGGAGGACGAAAATGACCTAAATGTTCAACCAATGACACAAAATCACTTATTGGATGCACAAGATTGGTTAAAAACCTTAATTGGACAAGAATAAGTCTTGGGAGGACGAAAATGACCTAAATGTTCAACCAATGACACAAAATCACTTATTGGATGCACAAGATTGGTTAAAAACCCTAATTGGACGAGAATAAGCCTAGGGAGGACGAAAATGACCTAAATGTTCAACCAATGACACAAAATCACTTATTCGATGTACAAGATTGGTTAAAAACCCTAATTGGACGAGAATAAGCCTTGGGAGGACGAAAATGACCTAAATGTTCAACCAATGACACAAAATCACTTATTGGATGCATAAGATTGGTTAAAAACCCTAATTGGACGAGAATAAGCCTTGGGAGAACGAAAATGACCTAAATGTTCAACCAATGACACAAATGTACTTATTGGATGCACAAGATTGTTTAAAACCCTAATTGGACGAGAATAAGCCTTGGGAGGACGAAAATGACCTAAATGTTCAACCAATGGCACAAAATCACTTATTGGATGCTCAAGATTGGTTAAAAACCCTAATTGGACGAGAATAAGCCTTGGGAGGACGAAAATGACCTAAATGTTCAACCAATGACACAAAATCACTTATTGGATGCACAAGATTGGTTAAAAACCCAAATTGGACGAGAATAAGCCTTGGGAGGACTAAAATGACCTAAATGTTCAACCAATGACACAAAATCACTTATTGGATGCACAAGATTAGTTAAAAACGCGAATTGGACGAGAATAAGCCTTGGGAGGACGATAATGACCTAAATGTTCAACCAATAACACAAAATCACTTATTGGATGCACAAGATTGGTTAAAAACCCTAATTGGACGAGAATAAGCCTTGGGAGGACGAAAATGACCTAAATGTTCAACCAATGACACAAAATCACTTATTGGATGCACAAGATTGGTTAAAAACCCTAATTGGACGAGAATAAGCCTTGACAGGACAAAAATGACCTAAATGTTCAACCAATGACACAAAATCACTTATTGGATGCACAACATTGGTTAAAAACCCTAATTGGACGAGAATAAGTCTAGGGAGGACGATAATGACCTAAATGTTCAACCAATGACACAAAATCACTTATTGGATGCACAAGATTGGTTAAAAACCCTAATTGGACGAGAATAAGCCTTGGGAGGACGAAAATGACCTAAATGTTCAACCAATGACACAAAATCACTTATTGGATGCACAAGATTCGTTAAAAACCCTAATTGGACCAGAATAAGCCTTGGGACGACGAAAATGACCTAAATGTTCAACCAATGACACAAAATCAATTATTGGATGAACAAGATTGGTTAAAAACCCTAATTGAACGAGAATAAGCCTTGGGAGGACGAAAATGACCTAAATGTTCAACCAATGACACAAACTCACTTATTGGATGCACAAGATTGGTTAAAAACCCTAATTGGACGAGAATAAGCCTTGGGAGGACGAAAATGACCTAAATGTTCAACCAATGACACAAAATTACTTATTGGATGCACAAGATTGGTTAAAAACCTTAATTAACCGAGAATAAGCCTTGGGAGGACGAAAATTACCTAAATGTTCAACCAATGACAGAAAATCACTTATTGGATGCACAAGATTGGTTAAAAATCCTAATTGGACGAGAATCAGCTTTGGGAGGACGAAAATGACCTAAATGTTCAACCAATGACACAAATGTACTTATTGGATGCACAAGATTGGTTAAAAACCCTAATTGGACGAGAATAAGCCTTGGGAGGACGAAAATTACCTAAATGTTCAACCAATGACACAAAATCACTTATTGGATGCACAAGATTGGTTAAAAACCCTAATTGGACGAGAATAAGCCTAAGGAGGACGAAAATGACCTAAATGTTCAACCAATGACACAAATGTACTTATTGGATGCACAAGATTGGTTAAAAACCCTAATTCGACGAGAATAAGCCTTGGGAGGACGAAAATGACCTAAATGTTCAACCAATGACACAAAATCACTTATTGGATGCACAAGATTGGTTAAAAACCCTAATTGGACGACAATAAGCCTAGGGAGGACGAAAATGACCTAAATGTTCAATCAATGACACAAATGTACTTATTGGATGCACAAGATTGGTTAAAAACCCTAATTGGACGAGAATAAGCCTTGGCAGGACGAAAATGACCTAAATGTTCAACCAATGACACAAAATCACTTATTGGATGCACAAGATTGGTTAAAAACCCTAATTGGACGAGAGTAAGCCTTGGGAGGACGAAAATGACCTAAATGTTCAACCAATGACACAAAATCACTTATTGGATGCACAAGATTGGTTAAAAACCCTAATTGGACGAGAATATGCCTTTGGAGGACATAAATAACCTAAATGTTCAACCAATGACACAAATGTACTTATTGGATGCACAAGATTGGTTAAAAACCCTAATTGGACGAGAATAAGCCTAGGGAGGACAAAAATGACCTAAATGTTCATCCAATGACACAAAATCACTTATTGGATGCACAAGATTGGTTAAAAACCCTAATTGGACGAGAATAAGCCTTGGGAGGACGAAAATGACCTAAATGTTCAACCAATGACACAAAATCACTTATTGGATGCACAAGATTGGTTAAAAACCCT
>JBBPBP010001200.1:0-13226 GCA_037974735.1 Cicer chorassanicum
GAAAATACCGATTTCGGCCCATTTTTGTCGGGTGGTACGAAAATCGCCCGAAAAGTCTAGATGAAATAACCGACCGCGAGATCCTTGTAGCATTCTTCTCTTGAATTTATGACTGTGCCTCGGGTTCTGTGTCGGATTTTAAACCCTTGCCATCGTCTGGCCCTAAAATACCGATTTCGGCCCATTTTTGTCGGGTGGTACGAAAATCGCCCGAAAAGTGCAGATGAAATCGACGACCTCGAGATCCTTGTAGCATTCTACTCCTAAATTTATGACTGTGTCTCGGGTTCCGTGTCGGATTTCAAACCCTAGCAAGCGTCTGGCCTGAAAATACCGATTTCGGCCCATTTTTGTCGGGTGGTACGAAAATCGCCCGAAAAGTCCAGATGAAATCGACGACCGCGAGATCCTTGTAGCATTCTTCTCCTAAATTTATGACTGTATCTCGGGTTCCGTGTCAGATTTCAAACCCTAGCCATCGTCTGGCCCGAAAATACCGATTTCGGCCCATTTTTGTCGGGTGGTACGAAAATCGCCCGAAAAGTGCAGATGAAATCGACGACCGCGAGATCGTTGTAGCATTCTTCTCCTAAATTTATGACTGTGTCTCGGGTTCCGTGTCGGATTTCAAACCCTAGCAAGCGTCTGGCCTGAAAATACCGATTTCGGCCCATTTTTGTCGGGTGGTACGAAAATCGCCCGAAAAGTCCGGATGAAATCGAGGACCGCGAGATCCTTGTAGCATTCTTCTCCTAAATTTATGACTGTGTCTCGGGTTTCGTGTCAGATTTCAAACCCTAACCATCGTCTGGCCCGAAAATACCGATTTCGGCCCATTTTTGTCGGGTGGTACAAAAATCGCCCGAAACGTCCAGATGAAATCGACGACCGCGAGATCCTTGTAACATTCTTCTCCTAAATTTATGACTGTGTCTCGGGTTCCGTGTCGGATTTCAAACCCTAGCCATCGTCTTGCCTGAAAATACCGATTTCGGCCCATTTTTGTCGGGTAGTACGAAAATCGACCGTAAAGTCCAGATGAAATCACCGACCGCGAGATCCTTGTAGCATTCTTCTCTTGAATTTATGACTGTGTCTCGGGTTCCGTGTCGGATTTTAAACCCTTGCCATCGTCTGGCCCTAAAATACCGATTTCGGCCCATTTTTGTCGGGTGGTACGAAAATCGCCCGAAAAGTGCAGATGAAATCGACGACCGCGAGATCCTTGTAGCATTCTTCTCCTAAATTTATGACTGTGTCTCGGGTTCCGTGTCGGATTTCAAACCCTAGTAATCATCTGGCCTGAAAATACCGATTTTGGCCCATTTTTGTCGGGTGGTACGAAAATCGCCCGAAAAGTCCAGATGAAATCGACGACCGCGAGATCCTTGTAGCATTCTTCTCCTAAATTTATGACTGTGTCTCGGGTTCCGTGTCGGATTTCAAACCCTAACCATCGTCTGGCCCGAAAATACCGATTTCGGCCCATTTTTGTCGGGTGGTACGAAAATCGCCCGAAAAGTCCAGATGAAATCGAGGACCGCGAGATCCTTGTAGCATTCTTCTCCTAAATTTATGACTGTGTCTCGGGTTCCGTGTCGGATTTCAAACCCTAGCCATCGTCTGGCCCGAAAACACTAATTCCGGCCCATTTTTGTCGGGTGGTACGAAAATCGCCCGAAAAGTGCAGATGAAATCGACGACCGCGAGATCCTTGTAGCATTCTTCTCCTAAATTTATGACTGTGTCTCGGGTTCCGTGTCGGATTTCAAACCCTAGCCATCGTCTGGCGCGAAAATACTTATTTCGGCCCATTTTTGTCGGGTGGTACGAAAATCGCCCAAAAAGTGCAGATGAAATCGACGACCGCGAGATCCTTGTAGCATTCTTCTCCTAAATTTATGACTGTGTCTCGGGTTCCGTGTCAGATTTCAAACCCTAGCCATCGTCTGGCCCGAAAATACCGATTTCGGCCCATTTTTGTCGGGTGGTACGAAAATCGTCCGAAAAGTCCAGATGAAATCGACGACCGCGAGATCCTTGTAGCATTCTTCTCCTAAATTTATGATTGTGTCTCAGGTTCCGTGTCAGATTTCAAACCCTAGCCATCGCCTGGCCCGAAAATACCGATTTCGGCCCATTTTTGTCGGGTGGTATGAAAATCGCCCGAAAAGTCCAGATGAAATCGATGATCGCGAGATCCTTGTGGCATTCTTCTCCAAAATTTATGACTGTGTCTCGGGTTCCGTGTCGGATTTCAAACCCTAGCCATCGTCTGGCCCAAAAATACCGATTTCGGCCTATTTTTGTCGAATGGTACGAAAATCGCCCGAAAAGTGCAGATGAAATCGACGACCGCGAGATCCTTATAGCATTCTTCTCCTCAATTTATGACTGTGTCTCAAGTTCCATGTCGGATTTCAAACCCTAGCCATCGTCTGGCCTTAAAATACCAATTTCGGCCCATTTTTGTCGGGTGGTACGAAAATCGCCTGAAAAGTGCAGATGAAATCGACGACCGCGAGATCCTTGTAGCATTCTTCTCCTAAATTTATGATTGTGTCTCAGGTTCCGTGTCAGATTTCAAACCCTAGCCATCGCCTGGCCCAAAAATACCGATTTCGGCCCATTTTTGTCGAGTGGTACGAAAATCGCACGAAAAGTCCAGATGAAATCGACGACCGCGAGATCCTTGTGGCATTCTTCTCCAAAATTTAGGACTGTGTCTTGGGTTCCGTGTCGGATTTCAAACCCTAGCCATCGCCTGGCCCGAAAATACCGATTTCGGCCATTTTTGTTGGGTGGTACGAAAATCGCCCGAAAAGTCCAGATGAAATCGACGACCGCGAGATCCTTGTAGCATTCTTCTCCTAAATTTATGACTGTGTCTCGGGTTCCGTGTCGGATTTCAAACCCTAGCCATCGTCTTGCCCGAAAATACCGATTTCGGCCCATTTTTGTGGGGTGGTACGAAAATCGCCCGAAAAGTCCAGATGAAATCGACGACCATGAGATCCTTGTAGCATTCTTCTCCTAAATTTATGACTGTGTCTCGGATTCCGTGTCGGATTTCAAACCCTAGCCATCGTCTGCCCCAAAATACCGATTTCGGCCCATTTTTGTCGGGTGGTACGAAAATCGCCCGAAAAGTCCAGATGAAATCGACGACCGCGAGATCCTTGTAGCATTCTTCTCTTAAATTTATGACTGTGTCTCGGGTTCCGTGTCGGATTTCAAACCCTAGCCATCGTCTGGCCCGAAAATACCGATTTCGGCCCATTTTTGTCGGGTGGTACGAATATCGCCCGAAAAGTGCAGATGAAATCGACGACCGCGAGATCCTTGTAGCATTCTTCTCCTAAATTTATGATTGTATCTCAGGTTCCGTGTCAGATTTCAAACCCTAGCCATCGCCTGGCCCGAAAATACCGATTTCGGCCCATTTTTGTCGGGTGGTACGAAAATCGCCCGAAAAGTCCAGATGAAATCGACGACCGCGAGATCCTTGTGGCATTCTTCTCTTAAATTTATGACTGTGTCTCGGGTTCCATGTCGGATTTCAAATCCTAGCCATCGTCTGGCCCGAAAATACCGATTTCGGCCCATTTTTGTCGGGTGGTACGAAAATCGCCCGAAAAGTCCAGATGAAATCGACGACCGCGAGATCCTTGTAGCATTCTTCTCTTAAATTTATGACTGTGTCTTGGGTTCCGTGTCAGATTTCAAACCCTAGCCATCGTCAGGCCCGAAAATAACGATTTCGGCCCATTTTTGTTGGGTGGTACGAAAATCGCCCGGAAAGTCCAGATGAAATTGACGACCGCGAGATCCTTGTAGCATTCTTCTCCTAAATTTATGACTGTGTCTCGGGCTCCGTCTCGGATTTCAAACCCTAGCCATCGTTTGGCCCGAAAATACCAATTTCTGCACATTTTTGTCGGGTGGTACGAAGATCGCCCGAAAAGTCCAGATGAAATTACCGACTGCGAGATCCTTGTAGCATTCTTCTCTTAAATTTATGACTGTGACTCGGGTTCCGTGTTGGATTTCAAACCCTAGCCATCGTCTGGCCTGAAAAGACCGATTTCGGCCCATTTTTGTCGGGTGGTACGAAAATCGCCCGAAAAGTGCAGATGAAATCGACGACCGCGAGATCCTTGTAGCATTCTTCTCCTAAATTTATGATTGTGTCTTAGGTTCCGTGTCAGATTTCAAACCCTAGCCATCGTCTGGCCCGAAAATACCAATTCGGCCCATTTTTGTCGGGTGGTACGAAAATCGCCCGAAAAGTCCAGATGAAATCACCGACCGCGAGATCCTTGTAGCATTCTTCTCTTAAATTTATGACGGTGTCTCGGGTTCCGTGTCCGATTTCAAACCCTAGCCATCGCCTGGCCCGAAAATACCGATTTCGGCCCATTTTTGTTGGGTGGTATGAAAATCGCCCGAAAAGTCCAGATGAAATTGACGACCGCGAGATCCTTGTAGCATTCTTCTCCTAAATTTATGACTGTGTCTCGGGTTCCGTGTCGGATTTCAAACCCTAGCCATCGTTTGGCCCGAAAATACCAATTTCGGCACATTTTTGTCGGGTGGTACGAATATCGCCCGAAAAGTCCAGATGAAATCGACGACCGCGAGATCCTTGTAGCATTCTTCTCCTGAATTTATGACTGTGTCTCGGGTTCCTTATCGAATTTCAAACCCTAGCCATCGTCTGGCCCGAAAATACCGATTTCGGCCCATTTTTGTCGGGTGGTACGGAAATCGCCCGAAAAGTCCAGATGAAATCGACGACCGCGAGATCTTTGTAGCATTCTTCTCTTAAATTTATGACTGTGTCTCGGGTTCCGTGTCGGATTTTAAACCCTTGCCATCCTCTGGCCCGAAAATACCGATTTCGGCCCATTTTTGTCGGGTGGTACGAAAATCGACCGAAAAGTGCAGATGAAATCGACGACCGCGAGATCGTTGTAGCATTCTTCTCCTAAATTTATGACTGTGTCTCGGGTTCCGTGTCGGATTTCAAACCCTAGCAAGCGTCTGGCCTGAAAATACCGATTTCGGCCCATTTTTGTCGGGTGGTACGAAAATCGCCCGAAAAGTCCGGATGAAATCGAGGACCGCGAGATCCTTGTAGCATTCTTCTCCTAAATTTATGACTGTGTCTCGGGTTTCGTGTCAGATTTCAAACCCTAACCATCGTCTGGCCCGAAAATACCGATTTCGGCCCATTTTTGTCGGGTGGTACAAAAATCGCCCGAAACGTCCAGATGAAATCGACGACCGCGAGATCCTTGTAACATTCTTCTCCTAAATTTATGACTGTGTCTCGGGTTCCGTGTCGGATTTCAAACCCTAGCCATCGTCTTGCCTGAAAATACCGATTTCGGCCCATTTTTGTCGGGTAGTACGAAAATCGACCGTAAAGTCCAGATGAAATCACCGACCGCGAGATCCTTGTAGCATTCTTCTCTTGAATTTATGACTGTGTCTCGGGTTCCGTGTCGGATTTTAAACCCTTGCCATCGTCTGGCCCTAAAATACCGATTTCGGCCCATTTTTGTCGGGTGGTACGAAAATCGCCCGAAAAGTGCAGATGAAATCGACGACCTCGAGATCCTTGTAGCATTCTTCTCCTAAATTTATGACTGTGTCTCGGGTTCCGTGTCAGATTTCAAACAATAGCAAGCGTCTGGCCTGAAAATACCGATTTCGGCCCATTTTTGTCGGGTGGTACGAAAATCGCCCGAAAAGTCCAGATGAAATCGAGGACCGCGAGATCCTTGTAGCATTCTTCTCCTAAATTTATGACTGTGTCTCGGGTTCCGTGTCAGATTTCAAACCCTAGCCATCGTCTTGCCCGAAAATACCGATTTCGGCCCATTTTTGTCGGGTGGTACGAAAATCGCCCGAAAAGTCCAGATGAAATCACCGACCGCGAGATCCTTGTAGCATTCTTCTCTTAAATTTATGACTGTGTCTCGGGTTCCGTGTCGGATTTCAAACCCTAGCCATCTTCTGGCCCGAAAATACCGATTTCGGCCCATTTTTGTCGGGTGGTACGAAAATCGCCCGAAACGTCCAGATGAAATCGACGACCGCGAGATCCTTGTAGCATTCTTCTCCTAAATTTATGACTGTGTCTTGGGTTCCGTGTCAGATTTCAAACCCTAGCCATCGTCTAGCCCGAAAATACCGATTTCGGCCCATTTTTGTCGGGTGGTACGAAAATCGCCCGAAACGTCCAGATGAAATCGACGACCGCGAGATCCTTGTAGCATTCTTCTCCTAAATATATGACTGTGTCTCGGGTTCCATGTCGGATTTCAAACCCTAGCCATCGTCTGGCCCGAAAATACCGATTTCGGCCCATTTTTGTCGAGTGGTACGAAAATCGCCCGAAAAGTGCAGATGAAATCGACGACCTCGAGATCCTTGTAGCATTCTTCTCCTAAATTTATGACTGTGTCTCGGGTTCCGTGTCGGATTTCAAACCCTAGCAAGCGTCTGGCCTGAAAATACCGATTTCGGCCCATTTTTTTGTCGGGTGGTACGAAAATCGCCCGAAAAGTTCAGATGAAATCGACGACCGCGAGATCCTTGTAGCATTCTTCTCCTAAATTTATGACTGTATCTCGGGTTCCGTGTCAGATTTCAAACCCTAGCCATCGTCTGGCCCGAAAATACCGATTTCGGCCCATTTTTGTCGGGTGGTACGAAAATCGCCCGAAAAGTGCAGATGAAATCGACGACCGCGAGATCGTTGTAGCATTCTTCTCCTAAATTTATGACTGTGTCTCGGGTTCCGTGTCGGATTTCAAACCCTAGCAAGCGTCTGGCCTGAAAATACCGATTTCGGCCCATTTTTGTCGGGTGGTACGAAAATCGCCCGAAAAGTCTAGATGAAATCGAGGACCGCGAGATCCTTGTAGCATTCTTCTCCTAAATTTATGATTGTGTCTCGGGTTCCGTGTCAGATTTCAAACCCTAGCCATCGTCTGGCCCGAAAATACCGATTTCGGCCCATTTTTGTCGGGTGGTACGAAAATCGCCCGAAAAGTCCAGATGAAATCGACGACCGCGAGATCCTTGTAGCATTCTTCTCCTAAATTTATGACTGTATCTCGGGTTCCGTGTCAGATTTCAAACCCTAGCCATCGTCTGGCCCGAAAATACCGATTTCGGCCCATTTTTGTCGGGTGGTACGAAAATCGCCCGAAAAGTGCAGATGAAATCGACGACCGCGAGATCGTTGTAGCATTCTTCTCCTAAATTTATGACTGTGTCTCGGGTTCCGTGTCGGATTTCAAACCCTAGCAAGCGTCTGGCCTGAAAATACCGATTTCGGCCCATTTTTGTCGGGTGGTACGAAAATCGCCCGAAAAGTCCGGATGAAATCGACGACCGCGAGATCCTTGTAGCATTCTTCTCTTAAATTTATGACTGTGTCTCGGGTTCCGTGTCGGATTTTAAACCCTTGCCATCGTCTGGCCCGAAAATACCGATTTCGGCCCATTTTTGTCGGGTGGTACGAAAATCGCCCGAAAAGTCCAGATGAAATCGACGACCGCGAGATCCTTGTAGCATTCTTCTCTTAAATTTATGACTGTGTCTCGGGTTCCGTGTCGGATTTTAAACCCTTGCCATCGTCTGGCCCGAAAATACCGATTTCGGCCCATTTTTGTCGGGTGGTACGAAAATCGCCCGAACAGTCCAGATGAAATCGACGACCGCGAGATCCTTGTAGCATTCTTCTCCTAAATTTATGATTGTGTCTCAGGTTCCGTGTCAGATTTCAAACCCTACCCATCGCGTGGCCCGAAAATACCGATTTCGGCCCATTTTTGTCGGGTGGTACGAAAATCGCTCGAAAAGTCCAGATGAAATCGACGACCGCGAGATCCTTGTGGCATTCTTCTCCAAAGATTATGACTGTGTCTTGGGTTCCGTGTCGGATTTCAAAACCTAGCCATCGCCTGGCCCGAAAATACCGATTTCGGCCATTTTTGTTGGGTGGTATGAAAATCGCCCGAAAAGTCCAGATGAAATCGACGACCGCGAGATCCTTGTAGCATTCTTCTCCTAAATTTATGACTGTGTCTCGGGTTCCGTGTCGGATTTCAATCCCTAGCCATCGTTTGGCCCGAAAATACCAATTTCTGCACATTTTTGTCAGGTGGTACGAAAATCGCCCGAAAAGTCCAGATGAAATCGATGACCGCGAGATCCTTGTGTCATTCTTCTCCAAAATTTATGACTGTGTCCCGGGTTCCGTGTCGGATTTCAAACCCTAGCCATCGTCTGGCCCGAAAATACCGATTTCGGCCCATTTTTGTCGAGTGGTCCTAAAATCGCCCGAAAAGTGCAGATGAAATCGACGACCGCGAGATCCTTATAGCATTCTTCTCCTCAATTTATGATTGTGTCTCAGGTTCCATGTCGGATTTCAAACCCTAGCCATCGTCTGGCCTTAAAATACCGATTTCGGCCCATTTTTGTCGCGTGGTACGAAAAACGCCTGAAAAGTGCAGATGAAATCGACGACCGCGAGATCCTTGTAGCATTCTTCTCCTAAATTTATGATTGTGTCTCAGGTTCCGTGTCAGATTTCAAACCCTAGCCATCGCCTGGCCCGAAAATACCGATTTCGGCCCATTTTTGTCGGGTGGTACGAAAATCGCACGAAAAGCCAGATGAAATCGACGACCGCGAGATCCTTGTGGCATTCTTCTCCAAAATTTATGACTGTGTCTCAGGTTCCGTGTCGGATTTCAAACCCTAGCCATCTTCTGGCCCGAAAATACCGATTTCGGCCCATTTTTGTCAGGTGGTACGAAAATCGCCCGAAACGTCCAGATGAAATCGACGACCGCGAGATCCTTGTAGCATTCTTCTCCTAAATTTATGACTGTGTCTCAGGTTCCGTGTCGGATTTCAAACCCTAGCCATCGTCTGGCCCGAAAATACCGATTTCGGCCCATTTTTATCGGGTGGTACGAAAATCGCCCGAAACGTCCAGATGAAATCGACGACCGCGAGATCCTTGTAGCATTCTTCTCCTAAATTTATGACTGTGTCTCGGGATCCATGTCGGATTTCAAACCCTAGCCATCGTCTGGCCCGAAAATACCGATTTCGGCCCATTTTTGTCGAGTGGTACGAAAATCGCCCGAAAAGTGCAGATGAAATCGACGACCTCGAGATCCTTGTAGCATTCTTCTCCTAAATTTATGACTGTGTCTCGGGTTCCGTGTCGGATTTCAAACCCTAGCAAGCGTCTGGCCTGAAAATACCGATTTCGGCCCATTTTTTTGTCGGGTGGTACGAAAATCGCCCGAAAAGTTCAGATGAAATCGACGACCGCGAGATCCTTGTAGCATTCTTCTCCTAAATTTATGACTGTATCTCGGGTTCCGTGTCAGATTTCAAACCCTAGCCATCGTCTGGCCCGAAAATACCGATTTCGGCCCATTTTTGTCGGGTGGTACGAAAATCGCCCGAAAAGTGCAGATGAAATCGACGACCGCGAGATCCTTGTAGCATTCTTCTCCTAAATTTATGGTTGTGTCTCAGGTTCCGTGTCAGATTTCAAACCCTAGCCATCGTCTGGCCCGAAAATACCGATTTCGGCCCATTTTTGTCGGGTGGTACGAAAATTGCCCGAAAAGTCCAGATGAAATCACCGACCGCGAGATCCTTCTAGCATTCTTCTCTTAAATTTATGACTGTGTCTCGGGTTCCGTGTCGGATTTCAAACCCTAGCCATCGTCTGGCCCGAAAATACCGATTTCGGCCCATTTTTGTCGGGTGGTACGAAAATCGCCCGAAAAGTGCAGATGAGTTCGACGACCGCGAGATCCTTGTAGCATTCTTCTCCTAAATTTATGATTGTGTCTCGGGTTCCGTGTCGGATTTCAAACCCTAGCCATCGTCTGGCCCGAAAATACCGATTTCGGCCCATTTTTGTCTGGTGGTACGAAAATTGCCCGAAAAGTCCAGATGAAATCAACGACCGCGAGATCCTTGTAGCATTCTTCTCTTAAATTTATGACTGTGTCTCGGGTTCCGTGTCGGATTTCAAACCCTAGCCATCGTCTGGCCCGAAAATACCGATTTCGGCCCATTTTTGTCGGGTGGTACGAAAATCTCCCGAAAAGTGCAGATGAAATCGACGACCGCGAGATCCTTGTAGCATTCTTCTCCTAAATTTATGACAGTGTCTCAGGTTTCGTGTCAGATTTCAAACCCTAGCCATCGTCTGGCCCGAAAATACCGATTTCGACCCATTTTTGTCGGGTGGTACGAAAATCGCCCGAAAAGTCCAGATGAAATCGACGACCGCGAGATCCTTGTAGCATTCTTCTCCTAAATTTATGACTGTGTCTCGGGTTCCGTGTCAGATTTCAAACCCTAGCCATCGTCTGGCCCGAAAATACCGATTAAGGCCCATTTTTGTCGGGTGGTACGAAAATCCCCCGAAAAGTGCAGATGAAATCAAGGACCGCGAGATCCTTGTAGCATTCTTCTCCTAAATTTATGACTGTGTCTCGGGTTCCGTGTCGGATTTCAAACCCTAGCAAGCGTCTGGCCTGAAAATACCGATTTCGGCCCATTTTTGTCGGGTGGTACGAAAATCGCCCGAAAAGTCCAGATGAAATCGACGACCGCGAGATCCTTATAGCATTCTTCTCCTCAATTTATGACTGTGTCTCAAGTTCCATGTCGGATTTCAAACCCTAGCCATCGTCTTGCCTTAAAATACCGATTTCGGCCCATTTTTGTCGGGTGGTACGAAAATCGCCCGAAAAGTGCAGATGAAATCGACGACCGCGAGATCCTTGTAGCTTTCTGCTCCTAAATTTATGATTGTGTCTCAGGTTCCGTGTCAGATTTCAAACCCTACCCATCGCGTGGCCCGAAAATACCGATTTCGGCCCATTTTTGTCGGGTGGTACGAAAATCGCTCGAAAAGTCCAGATGAAATCGACGACCGCGAGATCCTTGTGGCATTCTTCTCCAAAGATTATGACTGTGTCTTGGGTTCCGTGTCGGATTTCAAACCCTAGCCATCGCCTGGCCCGAAAATACCGATTTCGGCCATTTTTGTTGGGTGGTACGAAAATCGCCCGAAAAGTCCAGATGAAATCGACGACCGCGAGATCCTTGTAGCATTCTTCTCTTAAATTTATGACTGTGTCTCGGATTCCGTGTTGGATTTCAAACCCTAGCCATCGTCTGGCCCAAAAAGACCGATTTCGGCCCATTTTTGTCGGGTGGTACGAAAATCGCCCGAAAAATGGAGATGAAATCGACGACCGCGAGATCCTTGTAGCATTCTTCTCCTAAATTTATGATTGTGTCTTAGGTTCCGTGTCAGATTTCAAACCCTAGCCATCGTCTGGCCCGAAAATACCAATTCGGCCCATTTTTGTCGGGTGGTACGAAAATCGCCCGAAAAGTCCAGATGAAATCACCGACCGCGAGATCCTTGTAGCATTCTTCTCTTAAATTTATGACTGTGTCTCGGGTTCCGTGTCAGATTTCAAACCCTAGCCATCGCTTGGTCCGAAAATAGCGATTTCGGCCCATTTTTGTTGGGTGGTACGAAAATCGCCCGAAAAGTCCAGATGAAATCGACGACCGCGAGATCCTTGTAGCATTCTTCCCCTAAATTTATGACTGTGTCTCGGGTTCCGTGTCGGATTTCAAACCCTAGCCATCGTTTGGCCCGAAAATACCAATTTCGGCACATTTTTGTCGGGTGGTACGAAAATCGCCCGAAAAGACCAGATGAAATCGACGACCGCGAGATCCTTGTAGCATTCTTCTCCTTAATTTATGACTGTGTCTCGGGTTCCTTGTCGAATTTCAAACCCTAGCCATCGCTGGCCCGAAAATACCAATTTCGGCCCATTTTTGTCGGGTGGTACGAAAATCGCCCGAAAAGTCCAGATGAAATCGACGACCGCGAGATCCTTGTAGCATTCTTCTCTTAAATTTATGACTGTGTCTCGGGTTCCGTGTCGGATTTTAAACCCTTGCCATCGTCTGGCCCGAAAATACCGATTTCGGCCCATTTTTGTCGGGTGGTACGAAAATCGCCCGAAAAGTCCAGATGAAATCGACGACCGCGAGATCCTTGTAGCATTCTTCTCCTAAATTTATGATTGTGTCTCAGGTTCCGTGTCAGATTTCAAACCCTACCCATCGCGTGGCCCGAAAATACCGATTTCGGCCCATTTTTGTCGGGTGGTACGAAAATCGCTCGAAAAGTCCAGATGAAATCGACGACCGCGAGATCCTTGTGGCATTCTTCTCCAAAGATTATGACTGTGTCTTGGGTTCCGTGTCGGATTTCAAAACCTAGCCATCGCCTGGCCCGAAAATACCGATTTCGGCCATTTTTGTTGGGTGGTATGAAAATCGCCCGAAAAGTCCAGATGAAATCGACGACCGCGAGATCCTTGTAGCATTCTTCTCCTAAATTTATGACTGTGTCTCGGGTTCCGTGTCGGATTTCAATCCCTAGCCATCGTTTGGCCCGAAAATACCAATTTCTGCACATTTTTGTCAGGTGGTACGAAAATCGCCCGAAAAGTCCAGATGAAATCGATGACCGCGAGATCCTTGTGTCATTCTTCTCCAAAATTTATGACTGTGTCCCGGGTTCCGTGTCGGATTTCAAACCCTAGCCATCGTCTGGCCCGAAAATACCGATTTCGGCCCATTTTTGTCGAGTGGTCCTAAAATCGCCCGAAAAGTGCAGATGAAATCGACGACCGCGAGATCCTTATAGCATTCTTCTCCTCAATTTATGATTGTGTCTCAGGTTCCATGTCGGATTTCAAACCCTAGCCATCGTCTGGCCTTAAAATACCGATTTCGGCCCATTTTTGTCGCGTGGTACGAAAAACGCCTGAAAAGTGCAGATGAAATCGACGACCGCGAGATCCTTGTAGCATTCTTCTCCTAAATTTATGATTGTGTCTCAGGTTCCGTGTCAGATTTCAAACCCTAGCCATCGCCTGGCCCGAAAATACCGATTTCGGCCCATTTTTGTCGGGTGGTACGAAAATCGCACGAAAAGCCAGATGAAATCGACGACCGCGAGATCCTTGTGGCATTCTTCTCCAAAATTTATGACTGTGTCTCAGGTTCCGTGTCGGATTTCAAACCCTAGCCATCTTCTGGCCCGAAAATACCGATTTCGGCCCATTTTTGTC
>JBBPBP010001201.1:0-13223 GCA_037974735.1 Cicer chorassanicum
CTTTTTGGGCAATTTTCGTACCACCCGACAAAAATGGGCCGAAATCGGTATTTTCGTGCCAGACGATGGCTAGGGTTTGAAATCCGACAAGGAACCCGAGACACAGTCATAAATTTTGGAGAAGAATGTTACAATGATCTCGCGGTCGTCGATTTCATCTGGACTTTTCGTGCGATTTCGTACAGCCTGACAAAAATGGGCCGAAATCGGTATTTTCGGGCTAGACGATGGCTAGGGTTTGAAATCCGACATGGAACCCGAGACACAGCCATAAATTAAAGAGAAGAATGCTACAAGGATCTCGCGGTCGTCGATTTCATCTGGACTTTTCGGGCGATTTTCGTACCACCCGACAAAAATGGGTCAAAATTGGTATTTTCGGGCCAAACGATGGCTAGGGTTTGAAATCCGACATGGAACCCGAGACACAATCATAAATTTAGGAGAAGAATGCTACAAGGATCTCGCGGTCGTCGATTTCATATGGAATTTTCGGGCGATTTTCGTAGCACCCGACAAAAATGGGCCGAAATCGGTATTTTCGGGCCAGACGATGGCTAGGGTTTGAAATCTGACACGGAACCCGAGACTCGGTCATAAATTTTGGAGAAGAATGCTAAAAGGATCTCGCGGTCGTCGATTTCATCTGGACTTTTCGTGCGATTTTCGTACCACCCGACAAAAATTGGCCGAAATCGGTATTTTTGGGCCAGACGATGGCTAGGGTTTGAAATCCGACACGGAACCCGAGACAAAGTCATAAATTTAAGAGAAGAATGCTACAAGGATCTCGCGGTCGTCGATTTCATCTGGACTTTTCGGGCGATTTTCGTACCACCCGACAAAAATGGGCCGAAATCGGTATTTTCGGGCTAACGATGGCTAAGGTTTGAAATCCGACACCGAACCCGAGACACAGTCATAAATTTTGGAGAAGAATGCTACCAGGATCTCGCGGTCATCGATTTCATCTGGACTTTTCGGGCGATTTTCGTACCACCCGACAAAAATGGGCCGAAATCGGTATTTTCGTGCCAGACGATGGCTAGGGTTTGAAATCCGACACGGAACCCGAGACACAACCATAAATTTAGGAGAAGAATGCTACAAGGATCTCGCGGTCGTCGATTTCATGTGCACTTCTCGGGCGATTTTCGTAGCACCCGACAAAAATGGGCCGAAATCGGTATTTTCGTGCCAGACGATGGCTAGGGTTTGAAATCCGACAAGGAACCCGAGACACAGTCATAAATTTTGGAGAAGAATTTTACAAGGATCTCACGGTCGTCGATTTCATCTGGACTTTTCGTGCGATTTCGTACAACCTGACAAAAATGGGCCGAAATCGGTATTTTCGGGCCAGACGATGGCTAGGTTTTGAAATCCGACATGGAACCGAGACACAGCCATAAATTAAAGAGAAGAATGCTACAAGGATCTCGCGGTCGTCGATTTCATCTGGACTTTTCTGGCGATTTTCGTACCACCCGACAAAAATGGGTCAAAATCGGTATTTTCGGGCCAAACGATGGCTAGGGTTTGAAATCCGACATGGAACCCGAGACACAATCATCAATTTAGGAGAAGAATGCTACAAGGATCTCGCGGTCGTCGATTTCATATGGACTTTTCGAGCGATTTTCGTAGCACCCGACAAAAATGGGCCGAAATCGGTATTTTCGGGCCAGACGATGGCTAGGGTTTGAAATCCGACACGGAACCCGAGACACAGTCATAAATTTAAGAGAAGAATGCTACAAGGATCTCGCGGTCGTCGATTTCATCTGGACTTTTCGGGCGATTTTCGTACCACCCGACAAAAATGGGCCGAAATTGGTATTTTCGGGCAAACGATGGCTAAGGTTTGAAATCCGACACCGAACCCGAGACACAGTCATAAATTTTGGAGAAGAATGCTACAAGGATCTCGCGGTCGTCGATTTCATCTGGACTTTTCGGGCGATTTTCGTACCACCCGACAAAAATAGGCCGAAATCGGTATTTTCGGGCAAACGATGGCTAAGGTTTGAAATCCGACACCGAACCCGAGACACAGTCATAAATTTTGGAGAAGAATGCTACCAGGATCTCGCGGTCATCGATTTCATCTGGACTTTTCGGGCGATTTTCGTACCACCTGACAAAAATGGGCCGAAATCGGTATTTTCGTGCCAGACGATGGCTAGGGTTTGAAATCCGACATGGAACCCGAGACACAATCATAAATTTAGGAGAAGAATGCTACAAGGATCTCGCGGTCGTCGATTTCATATGGACTTTTCGGGCGATTTTCGTACCACCTGACAAAAATGGGCCGAAATCGGTATTTTCGGGCCAGACGATGGCTAGGGTTTGAAATCCGACACGGAACCCGAGACTAAGTCATAAATTTTGGAGAAGAATGCTAAAAGGATCTCGCGGTCGTCGATTTCATCTGGACTTTTCGTGCGATTTTCGTACCACCCGACAAAAATTGGTCGAAATCGGTATTTTTGGGCCTGACGATGGCTAGGGTTTGAAATCCGACACGGAACCCGAGACACAGTCATAAATTTAAGAGAAGAATGCTACAAGGATCTCGCGGTCGTCGATTTCATCTGGACTTTTCGGGCGATTTTCGTACCACCCAACAAAAATGGGCCGAAATCGGTATTTTCGGGCCAGACGATTGCTAGGGTTTGAAATCATACACGGAACCCGAGACACAGTCATAAATTAAAGAGAAGAATGCTACAAGGATCTCGCGGTCGTCGATTTCATCTGGACTTTTTGGGCAATTTTCGTACCACCCGACAAAAATGGGCCGAAATCGGTATTTTCGTGCCAGTCGATGGCTAGGGTTTGAAATCCGACACGGAACCCGAGACACAGTCATAAATTTAGGAGAAGAATGCTACAAGGATCTCGCGGTCGTCGATTTCATCTGCACTTCTCGGGCGATTTTCGTAGCACCCGACAAAAATGGGCCGAAATCGGTATTTTCGTGCCAGACGATGGCTAGGGTTTGAAATCCGACAAGGAACCCGAGACACAGTCATAAATTTTGGAGAAGAATTTTACAAGGATCTCACAGTCGTCGATTTCATCTGGACTTTTCGTGTGATTTCGTACAACCTGACAAAAATGGGCCGAAATCGGTATTTTCGGGCCAGACGATGGCTAGGGTTTGAAATCCGACATGGAACCCGAGACACAGCCATAAATTAAAGAGAAGAATGCTACAAGGATCTCGCCGTCGTCGATTTCATCTGGACTTTTCGGGCGATTTTCGTACCATTCGACAAAAATGGGTCAAAATCGGTATTTTCGGGCCAAACGATGGCTAGGGTTTGAAATCTGACATGGAACCCGAGACACAATCATCAATTTAGGAGAAGAATGCTACAAGGATCTCGCGGTTGTCGATTTCATATGGACTTTTCGGGCGATTTTCGTAGCACCCGACAAAAATGGGCCGACATCGGTATTTTCGGGCCAGACGATTGCTAGGGTTTGAAATCATACACGGAACCCGAGACACAGTCATAAATTAAAGAGAAGAATGCTACAAGGATCTCGCGGTCGTCGATTTCATCTGGACTTTTTGGGCAATTTTCGTACCACCCGACAAAAATGGGCCGAAATCGGTATTTTCGTGCCAGACGATGGCTAGGGTTTGAAATCCGACACGGAACCCGAGACACAGTCATAAATTTAGGGGAAGAATGCTACAAGGATCTCGCGGTCGTCGATTTCATCTGCACTTCTCGGGCGATTTTCGTAGCACCCGACAAAAATGGGCCGAAATCGGTATTTTCGTGCCAGACGATGGCTAGGGTTTGAAATCCGACAAGGAACCCGAGACACAGTCATAAATTTTGGAGAAGAATTTTACAAGGATCTCACGGTCGTCGATTTCATCTGGACTTTTCGTGCGATTTCGTACAACCTGACAAAAATGGGCCGAAATCGGTATTTTCGGGCCAGACGATGGCTAGGTTTTGAAATCCGACATGGAACCGAGACACAGCCATAAATTAAAGAGAAGAATGCTACAAGGATCTCGCGGTCGTCGATTTCATCTGGACTTTTCTGGCGATTTTCGTACCACCCGACAAAAATGGGTCAAAATCGGTATTTTCGGGCCAAACGATGGCTAGGGTTTGAAATCCGACACGGAACCCGAGACAAAGTCATAAAATTAAGAGAAGAATGCTACAAGGATCTCGCGGTCGTCGATTTCATCTGGACTTTTCGGGCGATTTTCGTACCACCCGACAAAAATGGGCCGAAATCGGTATTTTCGGGCTAACGATGGCTAAGGTTTGAAATCCGACACCGAACCCGAGACACAGTCATAAATTTTGGAGAAGAATGCTACCAGGATCTCGCGGTCATCGATTTCATCTGGACTTTTCGGGCGATTTTCGTACCACCCGACAAAAATGGGCCGAAATCGGTATTTTCGTGCCAGACGATGGCTAGGGTTTGAAATCCGACATGGAACCCGAGACACAGTCATAAATTTAGGAGAAGAATGCTACAAAGATCTCGCGGTCGTCGATTTCATCTGGACTTTTCGGGCGATTTTCGAACCACCCAACAAAAATGGGCCGAAATCGGTATTTTCGGGCCAGACGATGGCTAGGGTTTGAAATCCAACACGGAACACGAGACAGAGTCATAAATTTAGGAGAAGAATTCTACAAGGATCTCGCGGTCGTTGATTTCATCTGCACTTCTCGGACGATTTTCGTAGCACCCGACAAAAATGGGCCGAAATCGGTATTTTCGTGCCAGACGATGGCTAGGGTTTGAAATCCGACACGGAACCCGAGACACAGTCATAAATTTAGGAGAAGAATGCTACAAGGATCTCGCGGTCGTCGATTTCATCTGCACTTTTCGGGCGATTTTCGTACCAACCGACAAAAATGGGCCGAAATCGGTATTTTCGGGCCAGACGATGGCTAGGGTTTGAAATCCGACACGGAACCCGAGACACAGTCATAAATTTAAGAGAAGAATGCTACAAGGATCTCGCGGTCGTCGATTTCATCTGGACTTTTGGGCGATTTTCGTACCACCTAACAAAAATGGGCCGAAATCGGTATTTTCGGGCTAGACGATGGCTAGTGTTTGAAATCCGACACGGATCCCGAGACACAGTCATAAATTTAAGAGAAGAATGCTACAAGGATCTCGCGGTTATCTATTTCATCTGGACTTTTTGGGCGATTTTCGTACCACCCGACAAAAATGGGCCGAAATCGGTATTTTCGGGCCAGACGATGGCTAGGGTTTGAAATCCGACACGGAACCCGAGACACAGTCATAAATTGAGGAGAAGAATGCTACAAGGATCTCGCGGTCGTCGATTTCATTTGCACTTTTCGGGCGATTTTCGTACCACCCGACAAAAATGGGCCGAAATCGGTATTTTCGGGCCAGACGATGGCTAGGGTTTGAAATCCGACACGGAACCCGAGACACAGTCATAAATTTAAGAGAAGAATGCTACAAGGATCTCACGGTCGTCGATTTCATCTGGACTTTTCGGGCGATTTTCGTACCACCCGACAAAAATGGGCCGAAATCGGTATTTTCGGGCCAGACGATGGCTAGGGTTTGAAATCCGACACGGAACCCGAGACACATTCATAAATTTTGGAGAAGAATGCTACAAGGATCTCGCGGTCGTCGATTTCATCTGCACTTTTCGGGCGATTTTCGTACCACCCGACAAAAATGGGCCGAAATCGGTATTTTCGGGCCAGACGATGGCTAGGGTTTGAAATCCGTTATGGAACCCGAGACACAATCATAAATTTAGGAGAAGAATGCTACAAGGATCTCGCGGTCGTCGATTTCATCTGGACTTTTCGGGCGATTTTCGTACCACCCGACAAAAATGGGCCGAAATTGGTATTTTCGGGCCAGACGATGGCTAGGGTTTGAAATCCGACACGGAACCCGAGACACAGTCATAAATTTAAGAGAAGAATGCTACAAGGATCTCGCGGTCGTCGATTTCATCTGGACTTTTCGGGCGATTTTCGTACCACCCAACAAAAATGGGCCGAAATCGGTATATTTTCGGGCCAGACGATGGCTAGGGTTTGAAATCCTACACGGAACCCGAGACACAGTCATAAATTAAAGAGAAGAATGCTACAAGGATCTCGCAGTCGTCGATTTCATCTGGACTTTTTGGGCAATTTTCGTACCACCCGACAAAAATGGGCCGAAATCGGTATTTTCGTGCCAGACGATGGCTAGGGTTTGAAATCCGACACGGAACCCGAGACACAGTCATAAATTTAGGAGAAGAATGCTACAAGGATCTCGCGGTCGTCGATTTCATCTGCACTTCTCGGGCGATTTTCGTAGCACCCGACAAAAATGGGCCGAAATCGGTATTTTCGTGCCAGACGATGGCTAGGGTTTGAAATCCGACAAGGAACCCGAGACACAGTCATAAATTTTGGAGAAGAATGTTACAAGGATCTCGCGGTCGTCGATTTCATCTGGACTTTTCGTGCGATTTCGTACAACCTGACAAAAATGGGCCGAAATCGGTATTTTCGGGCCAGACGATGGCTAGGGTTTGAAATCCGACATGGAACCCGAGACACAGCCATAAATTAAAGAGAAGAATGCTACAAGGATCTCGCAGTCGTCGATTTCATCTGGACTTTTAGGGCGATTTTCGTACCACCCGACAAAAATGGGCCGAAATCGGTATTTTCGGGCCAAACGATGGCTAGGGTTTGAAATCCGACACCGAACCCGAGACACAATCATAAATTTTGGAGAAGAATGCTACCAGGATCTCGCGGTCATCGATTTCATCTGGACTTTTCGGGCGATTTTCGTACCACCCGCCAAAAATGGGCCGAAATCGGTATTTTCGTGCCAGACGATGGCTAGTGTTTGAAATCCGACACGGAACCCGAGACACAGTCATAAATTTAGGAGAAGAATGCTACAAGGATCTCGCGGTCGTCGATTTCATCTGGACTTTTCGGGCGATTTTCGAACAACCCGACAAAAATGGGCCGAAATCGGTATTTTCGGGCCAGACGATGGCTAGGGTTTGAAATCCAACACGGAACACGAGACAGAGTCATAAATTTAGGAGAAGAATTCTACAAGGATCTCGCTGTCGTCGATTTCATCTGCACTTTTCGGGCGATTTTCGTAGCACCCGACAAAAATGGGCCGAAATCGGTATTTTCGTGCTTGACGATGGCTAGGGTTTGAAATCCGACAAGGAACCTGAGACACAGTCATAAATTTTGGAGAAGAATGTTACAAGGATCTCGCGGTCGTCGATTTCATCTGGACTTTTCGTGCGATTTCGTACAACCTGACAAAAATGGGCCGAAATCGGTATTTTCGGGCCAGACGATGGCTAGGGTTTGAAATCCGACATGGAACCCGAGACACAGCCATAAATTAAAGAGAAAAATGCTACAAGGATCTCGCGGTCGTCGATTTCATCTGGACTTTTCGGGCGATTTTCGTACCACCCGACGAAAATGGGTCAAAATCGGTATTTTCGGGCCAAACGATGGCTAGGGTTTGAAATCCGACATGGAACCCGAGACACAATCATAAATTTAGGAGAAGAATGCTGCAAGGATCTCGCGGTCGTCGATTTCATATGGACTTTTCGGGCGATTTTCGTACCACCCGACAAAAATGGGCCGAAATCGGTATTTTCGGGCCAGACGATGGCTAGGGTTTGAAATCTGACACGGAACCCGAGACTCGGTCATAAATTTTGGAGAAGAATGCTAAAAGGATCTCGCGGTCGTCGATTTCATCTGGACTTTTCGTGCGATTTTCGTACCACCCGACAAAAATTGGCCGAAATCGGTATTTTTGGGCCAGACGATGGCTAGGGTTTGAAATCCGACACGGAACCCGAGACAAAGTCATAAATTTAAGAGAAGAATGCTACAAGGATCTCGCGGTCGTCGATTTCATCTGGACTTTTCGGGCGATTTTCGTACCACCCGACAAAAATGGGCCGAAATCGGTATTTTCGGGCTAACGATGGCTAAGGTTTGAAATCCGACACCGAACCCGAGACACAGTCATAAATTTTGGAGAAGAATGCTACCAGGATCTCGCGGTCATCGATTTCATCTGGACTTTTCGGGCGATTTTCGTACCACCCGACAAAAATGGGCCGAAATCGGTATTTTCGTGCCAGACGATGGCTAGGGTTTGAAATCCGACACGGAACCCGAGACACAACCATAAATTTAGGAGAAGAATGCTACAAGGATCTCGCGGTCGTCGATTTCATGTGCACTTCTCGGGCGATTTTCGTAGCACCCGACAAAAATGGGCCGAAATCGGTATTTTCGTGCCAGACGATGGCTAGGGTTTGAAATCCGACAAGGAACCCGAGACACAGTCATAAATTTTGGAGAAGAATTTTACAAGGATCTCACGGTCGTCGATTTCATCTGGACTTTTCGTGCGATTTCGTACAACCTGACAAAAATGGGCCGAAATCGGTATTTTCGGGCCAGACGATGGCTAGGGTTTGAAATCCGACATGGAACCCGAGACACAGCCATAAATTAAAGAGAAGAATGCTACAAGGATCTCGCGGTCGTCGATTTCATCTAGACTTTTCGGGCGATTTTCGTACCACCCGACAAAAATGGGTCAAAATCGGTATTTTCGGGCCAAACGATGGCTAGGGTTTGAAATCCGACATGGAACCCGAGACACAATCATCAATTTAGGAGAAGAATGCTACAAGGATCTCGCGGTCGTCGATTTCATATGGACTTTTCGGGCGATTTTCGTAGCACCCGACAAAAATGGGCCGAAATCGGTATTTTCGTGCCAGACGATGGCTAGGGTTTGAAATCCGACATGGAACCCGAGACACAATCATAAATTTAGGAGAAGAATGCTACAAGGATCTCGCGGTCGTCGATTTCATATGGACTTTTCGGGCGATTTTCGTACCACCCGACAAAAATGGGCCGAAATCGGTATTTTCGGGCCAGACGATGGCTAGGGTTTGAAATCCGACACGGAACCCGAGACTCGGTCATAAATTTTGGAGAAGAATGCTCAAAGGATCTCGCGGTCGTCGATTTCATCTGGACTTTTCGTGCGATTTTCGTACCACCCGACAAAAATTGGCCGAAATCGGTATTTTTGGGCTTGACGATGGCTAGGGTTTGAAATCCGACACGGAACCCGAGACACAGTCATAAATTTAAGAGAAGAATGCTACAAGGATCTCGCGGTCGTCGATTTCATTTGGACTTTTCGGGCGATTTTCGTACCACCCAACAAAAATGGGCCGAAATCGGTATTTTCGGGCCAGACGATGGCTAGGGTTTGAAATCCTACACGGAACCCGAGACACAGTCATAAATTAAAGAGAAGAATGCTACAAGGATCTCGCGGTCGTCGATTTCATCTGGACTTTTTGGGCAATTTTCGTACCACCCGACAAAAATGTGCCGAAATCGGTATTTTCGTGCCAGACGATGGCTAGGGTTTGAAATCCGACACGGAACCCGAGACACAGTCATAAATTTAGGAGAAGAATGCTACAAGGATCTCGCGGTCGTCGATTTCATCTGCACTTCTCGGGCGATTTTTGTAGCACCCGACAAAAATGGGCCGAAATCGGTATTTTCGTGCCAGACGATGGCTAGGGTTTGAAATCCGACAAGGAACCCGAGACACAGTCATAAATTTTGGAGAAGAATTTTACAAGGATCTCACGGTCGTCGATTTCATCTGGACTTTTCGTGCGATTTCGTACAACCTGACAAAAATGGGCCGAAATCGGTATTTTCGGGCCAGACGATGGCTAGGTTTTGAAATCCGACATGGAACCGAGACACAGCCATAAATTAAAGAGAAGAATGCTACAAGGATCTCGCGGTCGTCGATTTCATCTGGACTTTTCTGGCGATTTTCGTACCACCCGACAAAAATGGGTCAAAATCGGTATTTTCGGGCCAAACGATGGCTAGGGTTTGAAATCCGACATGGAACCCGAGACACAATCATCAATTTAGGAGAAGAATGCTACAAGGATCTCGCGGTCGTCGATTTCATATGGACTTTTCGAGCGATTTTCGTAGCACCCGACAAAAATGGGCCGAAATCGGTATTTTCGGGCCAGACGATGGCTAGGGTTTGAAATCCGACACGGAACCCGAGACACAGTCATAAATTTAAGAGAAGAATGCTACAAGGATCTCGCGGTCGTCGATTTCATCTGGACTTTTCGGGCGATTTTCGTACCACCCAACAAAAATGGGCCGAAATCGGTATATTTTCGGGCCAGACGATGGCTAGGGTTTGAAATCCTACACGGAACCCGAGACACAGTCATAAATTAAAGAGAAGAATGCTACAAGGATCTCGCAGTCGTCGATTTCATCTGGACTTTTTGGGCAATTTTCGTACCACCCGACAAAAATGGGCCGAAATCGGTATTTTCGTGCCAGACGATGGCTAGGGTTTGAAATCCGACACGGAACCCGAGACACAGTCATAAATTTAGGAGAAGAATGCTACAAGGATCTCGCGGTCGTCGATTTCATCTGCACTTCTCGGGCGATTTTCGTAGCACCCGACAAAAATGGGCCGAAATCGGTATTTTCGTGCCAGACGATGGCTAGGGTTTGAAATCCGACAAGGAACCCGAGACACAGTCATAAATTTTGGAAAAGAATTTTACAAGGATCTCACGGTCGTCGATTTCATCTGGACTTTTCGTGCGATTTCGTACAACCTGACAAAAATGGGCCGAAATCGGTATTTTCGGGCCAGACGATGGCTAGGGTTTGAAATCCGACATGGAACCCGAGACACAGCCATAAATTAAAGAGAAGAATGGTACAAGGATCTCGCGGTCGTCGATTTCATCTGGACTTTTCGGGCGATTTTCGTACCACCCGACAAAAATGGGTCAAAATCGGTATTTTCGGGCCAAACGATGGCTAGGGTTTGAAATCCGACATGGAACCCGAGACACAATCATCAATTTAGGAGAAGAATGCTACAAGGATCTCGCGGTTGTCGATTTCATATGGACTTTTCGGGCGATTTTCGTAGCACCCGACAAAAATGGGCCGAAATCGGTATTTTCGGGCCAGACGATGGCTAGGGTTTGAAATCCGACACGGAACCCGAGACACAGTCATAAATTTAAGAGAAGAATGCTACAAGGATCTCACGGTCGTCGATTTCATCTGGACTTTTCGGGCGATTTTCGTACCACCGACAAAAATGGGCCGAAATCGGTATTTTCGGGCAAATGATGGCTAAGGTTTGAAATCCGACACCGAACCCGAGACACAGTCATAAATTTTGGAGAAGAATGCTAAAAGGATCTCGCGGTCGTCGATTTCATCTGGACTTTTCGTGCGATTTTCATACCACCCGACAAAAATTGGCCGAAATCGGTATTTTTGGGCCTGACGATGGCTAGGATTTGAAATCTGACACGGAACCCGAGACACAGTCATAAATTTAAGAGAAGAATGCTACAAGGATCTCGCGGTCGTCGATTTCATCTGGACTTTTCGGGCGATTTTCGTACCACCCAACAAAAATGGGCCGAAATCGGTATTTTCGGGCCAGACGATTGCTAGGGTTTGAAATCATACACGGAACCCGAGACACAGTCATAAATTAAAGAGAAGAATGCTACAAGGATCTCGCGGTCGTCGATTTCATCTGGACTTTTTGGGCAATTTTCGTACCACCCGACAAAAATGGGCCGAAATCGGTATTTTCGTGCCAGACGATGGCTAGGGTTTGAAATCCGACACGGAACCCGAGACACAGTCATAAATTTAGGGGAAGAATGCTACAAGGATCTCGCGGTCGTCGATTTCATCTGCACTTCTCGGGCGATTTTCGTAGCACCCGACAAAAATGGGCCGAAATCGGTATTTTCGTGCCAGACGATGGCTAGGGTTTGAAATCCGACAAGGAACCCGAGACACAGTCATAAATTTTGGAGAAGAATTTTACAAGGATCTCACGGTCGTCGATTTCATCTGGACTTTTCGTGCGATTTCGTACAACCTGACAAAAATGGGCCGAAATCGGTATTTTCGGGCCAGACGATGGCTAGGGTTTGAAATCCGACATGGAACCCGAGACACAGCCATAAATTAAAGAGAAGAATGCTACAAGGATCTCGCGGTCGTCGATTTCATCTGGACTTTTCGGGCGATTTTCGTACCACCCGACAAAAATGGGTCAAAATCGGTATTTTCGGGCCAGACGATGGCTAGGGTTTGAAATCCGACAGGGAACCCGAGACACAGTCATAAATTTAGGAGAAGAATGCTACAAGGATCTCGCGGTCGTCGATTTCATATGGACTTTTCGGGCGATTTTCGTACCACCCGACAAAAATGGGCCGAAATCGGTATTTTCGGGCCAGACGATGGCTAGGGTTTGAAATCCGACACGGAACCCGAGACACAGTCATAAATTTAAGAGAAGAATGCTACAAGGATCTCGCGGTCGTCGATTTCATTTGCACTTTTCGGGCGATTTTCGTACCACCCGACAAAAATGGGCCGAAATCGGTATTTTCGGGCCAGACGATGGCTAGGGTTTGAAATCCGACACGGAACCCGAGACACAGTCATAAATTTAAGAGAAGAATGCTACAAGGATCTCACGGTCGTCGATTTCATCTGGACTTTTCGGGCGATTTTCGTACCACCGACAAAAATGGGCCGAAATCGGTATTTTCGGGCAAATGATGGCTAAGGTTTGAAATCCGACACCGAACCCGAGACACAGTCATAAATTTTGGAGAAGAATGCTACAAGGATCTCGCGTACGTCGATTTCATATGGACTTTTCAGGCGATTTTCGTACCACCCGACAAAAATGGGCCGAAATCGGTATTTTCGGGCCAGACGATGGCTAGGGTTTGAAATCCGACACGGAACCCGAGACTCAGTCATGAATTTTGGAGAAGAATGCTTAAAGGATCTCGCGGTCGTCGATTTCATCTGGACTTTTCGTGCGATTTTCGTACCACCCGACAAAAATTGGCCGAAATCGGTATTTTTGGGCCTGACGATGGCTAGGGTTTGAAATCCGACACGGAACCCGAGACACAGTCATAAATTTAAGAGAAGAATGCTACAAGGATCTCGCGGTCGTCGATTTCATCTGGACTTTTCGGGCGATTTTCGTACCACCCAACAAAAATGGGC
>JBBPBP010001202.1:0-13201 GCA_037974735.1 Cicer chorassanicum
GCTTATTCTCGTCCAATTAGGGTTTTTGACCAATCTTGTGCATCCAATAAGTGATTTTGGGTCATTGGTTGAACATTTAGGCCATTTTCGTCCTCCCTAGGCTTATTCTCGTCCAATTAGGGTTTTTAATTTATCTTGTGCATCCTATAAGTACATTTGTGTCATTGGTTGAACATTTACGTCATTTTCGTCCTCCCTAGGCTTATTCTCGTCCAATTAGGGATTTTAACCAATCTTGTGCATCCTATAAGTACATTTGTGTCATTGGTTGAACATTTACGTCATTTTCGTCCTCCTTAGGCTTATTCTCGTCCAATTAGGGATTTTAACCAATCTTGTGCATCCAATAAGTTTATTTGTGTCATTGGTTGAACATTTAGGTCATTTTCGTCCTCCCAAGGCTTATTCTCGTCCAATTAGGGTTTGTAACCAATCTTGTGCATCCAATAAGTGATTTTGTGTCATTGGTTGCACATTTAGGTCATTTTCGTCCTCTCAAGGCTTATTCTCGTCCAATTAGGGTTTGTAACCAATCTTGTGCATCCAATAAGTGATTTTGTGTCATTGGTTGAACATTTAGGTCATTTTCGTCCTCCCTAGGCTTATTCTCGTCCAATTAGGGTTTTTTAACAATCTTGTGCATCCAATAAGTGATTTTGTGCCATTGGTTGAACATTTAGGTCATTTTCGTCCTCCCAGGGCTTATTCTCGTCCAATTAGGGTTTTTAACCAATCTTGTGCATCCAATAAGTACATTTGTGTCATTGGTTGAACATTTAGGTCATTTTTGTCCTCCAAAGGCTTATTCTCGTCCAATTAGGGTTTTTAACCAATCTTGTGCATCCAATAAGTGATTTTTGTGTCATTGGTTGAACATTTAGGTCATTTTCGTCCTCCCAAGGCTTATTCTCGTCCAATTAGGGTTTTTAACCAATCTTGTGCATCCAATAAGTACATTTGTGTCATTGGTTGAACATTTAGGTCATGTTCTTCCTCCAAAGGCTTATTCATGTCCAATTAGGGTTTTTAACCAATCTTGTGCATCCAATAAGTGATTTTGTGTCATTTGTTGAACATTTAGGTCATTTTCATCCTCCCAAGGCTTACTCTCGTCCAATTAGGGTTTTTATCCAATCTTGTGCATCCAATAAGTGATTTTGCGTCATTGGTTGAAAATTTAGGTCATTTTCGTCCTCTCAAGGCTTATTATCGTCCAATTAGGGTTTTTAACCAATCTTTTGCATCCAATAAGTGATTTTGTGTCATTGGTTGAACATTTAGGTCATTTTCGTCCTCCCAAGGCTTATTCTCGCCAATTAGGGTTTTTAACCAATCTTGTGCATCCAATAAGTTATTTTGTGTCATTGGTTGAACATTTAGGTCATTTTCGTCCTCCCAAGGCTTATTCTCGTCCAATTAGGGTTTTTAACCAATCTTGTGCATCCAATAAGTACATTTGTGTCATTGGTTGAACATTTAGGTCATTTTCTTCCTCCAAAGGCTTATTCATGTCCAATTAGGGTTTTTAACCAATCTTGTGCATCCAATAAGTGATTTTGTGTCATTTGTTGAACATTTAGGTAATTTTCGTCCTCCCAAGGCTTATTCTCGTCCAATTAGGGTTTTAAACCAATCTTGTGCATCCAATAAGTTATTTTGTGTCATTGGTTGAACATTTAGGTCATTTTCGTCCTCCCAAGGCTTATTCTCGTCCAATTAGGGTTTTTAACCAATCTTGTGCATCCAATAAGTACATTTGTGTCATTGGTTGAACATTTAGGTCATTTTCGTATTCCTAAGGCTTATTCTCGTCCAATTAGGGTTTTTAACCAATCTTGTGCATCCAATAAGTACATTTGTGTCATTGGTTGAACATTTAGGTCATTTTCGTCCTCCCAAGGCTTATTCTCGTCCAATTAGGGTTTTTAACCAATCTTGTGCATCCAATAAGTACATTTGTGTCATTGGTTGAACATTTAGGTCATTTTCATCCTCCCTAGGCCTTTTCTCGTCCAATTAGGGTTTTTAACCAATCTTGTGGATCCAATAAGTGATTTTGTGTCATTGGTTGAACATTTAGGTCATTTTCATCCTCCCAATGCTTATTCTCGTCCAATTAGGGGTTTTAACCAATCCTGTGCATCCAATAAGTGATTTTGTGTCATTGGTTGAACATTTAGGTCATTTTCGTCCTCCCAAGGCTTATTCTCGTCCAATTAGGGTTTTTAACCAATCTTGTGCATCCAATAAGTACATTTGTGTCATTGGTTGAACATTTAGGTCATTTTCGTCCTCCCAAGGCTTATTCTTGCCAATTAAAGTTTTTAACCAATCTTGTGCATCCAATAAGTGATTTTGTGTCATTAGTTGAACATTTAGGTCATTTTCGTCCTCCATAGGCTTATTCTCGTCCAATTAGGGTTTTTAACCAATCTTGTGCATCCAATAAGTACATTTGTGTCATTGGTTGAACATTTAGGTCATTTTCGTCCTCCCAATGCTTATTCTCGTCCAATTAGGGTTTTAACCAATCTTGTGCATCCAATAAGTGATTTTGTGTCATTGGTTGAACATTTAGGTCATTTTCGTCCTTCCAAGGCTTATTCTAGTCCAATTAGGGTTTTAAACCAATATTGTGCATCCAATAATTGATTTTGTGTCATTGGTTGAACATTTAGGTCATTTTCGTCCTCCCAAGGCTTATTCTCGTCCAATTAGGGTTTTTAACCAATCTTGTGCATCCAATAAGTACATTTGTGTCATTGGTTGAACATTTAGGTCATTTTCGTCCTCCCAATGCTTGTTCTCGTCCAATTAGGGTTTTTAACCAATCTTGTGCATCCATTAAGTGATTTTGTGTCATTGGTTGAACATTTAGGTCATTTTCGTCCTCCTAAGGCTTATTCTCGTCCAATTAGGGGTTTTAACCAATCTTGTACATCCAATAAGTACATTTGTGTCATTGGTTGAGCATTTAGGTCATTTTCATCCTCCCTAGGCTTATTCTCGTCCAATTAGGGTTTTTAAGCAATCTTGTGCATCTAATAAGTGATTTTGTGTCATTGGTTGAACATTTAGGTCATTTTCGTCCTCCCAAGGCTTATTCTCGTCCAATTAGGGTTTTTAACCAATCTTGTGCATCCAATAAGTACATTTGTGTCATTGGTTGAACATTTAGGTCATTTTCGTCCTCCCTAGGCTTTTTCTCGTCCAATTAGGGGATTTAACCAATCTTGTGCATCCAATAAGTACATTTGTGTCATTGGTTGAACATTTAGGTCATTTTCGTCCTCCCTAGGCTTATTCTCGTCCAATTAGGGTTTTTAACCAATCTTGTGCATCCAATAAGTACATTTGTGTCATTGGTTGAACATTTAGGACATTTTAGTCCTCCCAAGGCTTATTCTCGTCCAATTAGGGATTTTAACCAATCTTATGCTTCCAATAAGTGTTTTTGTGTCATTGGTTGAACATTTAGGTCATTTTCGTCCTCCCAAGGCTTATTCTCGTCCAATTAGGGTTTTTAACCAATCTTGTGCATCCAATAAGTACATTTGTGTCATTGGTTGAACATTTAGGTCATTTTCGTCCTCCCTAGGCTTATTCTCGTCCAATTAGGGTTTTTAACCAATCTTGTGCATGCAATAAGTACATTTGTGTCATTGGATGAACATTTAGGTCATTTTCGTCCTCCCTAGGCTTATTCTCGTCCAATTAGGGTTTTTAACCAATCTTGTGCATCCAATAAGTACATTTGTGTCATTGGTTGAACATTTAAGTCATTTTCGTCCTCCCAAGGCTTATTCTCGTCCAATTAGGGATTTTAACCAATCTTATGCTTTCAATAAGTGTTTTTGTGTCATTGGTTGAACATTTAGGTCATTTTCGTCCTCCCAAGGCTTATTCTCGTCCAATTAGGGTTTTTAACCAATCTTGTGCATCCAATAAGTACATTTGTGTCATTGGTTGAACATTTAGGTCATTTTCGTCCTCCCTAGGCTCATTCTCGTCCAATTAGGGTTTTTAACCAATCTTGTGCATCCAATAGGTGATTTTGTTTCATTGGTTGAACATTTAGGTCATTTTCGTCCTCCCTAGGCTTATTCTCGTCCAATTAGGGTTTTTTAACAATCTTGTGCATCCAATAAGTGATTTTGTGTCATTGGTTGAACATTTAGGTCATTTTCGTCCTCCCAAGGCTTATTCTCGTCCTATTACGGTTTTTAACCAATCTTGTGCATCAAATAAGTGATTTTGTGTCATTGGTTGAACATTTATGTCATTTTCGTCCTCCCTAGGCTCATTCTCGTCCAATTAGGGTTTTTAACCAATCTTGTGCATCCAATAAGTACATTTGTGTCATTGGTTGAACATTTAGGTCATTTATGTCCTCCAAAGGCTTATTCTCGTCCAATTACGGTTTTTAACCAATCTTGTGCATCCAATAAGTGATTTTGCGTCATTGGTTGAACATTTAGGTCATTTTCGTCCTCCCTAGGCTTATTCTCGTCCAATTAGGGTTTTAAACCAATCTTGTGCATCCAATAAGTACATTTGTCTCATTGGTTGAACATTTAGGTCCTTTTCGTCCTCCCAAGGCTTATTCTCGTCCAAATAGGGTTTTTAACCAATCTTGTGCATCCAATAAGTGATTTTGTGTCATTGGTTGAACATTTAGGTCATTTTCGTCCTCCCTAGGCTTATTCTCGTCCAATTAGGGTTTTTTAACAATCTTGTGCATCCAATAAGTGATTTTGTGCCATTGGTTGAACATTTAGGTCATTTTCGTCCTCCCAAGGCTTATTCTCGTTCAATTAGGGTTTTTAACCAATCTTGTGCATCCAATAAGTACATTTGTGTCATTGGTTGAACATTTAGGTCATCTTCGTCCTCCCTAGCCTTATTCTCGTCCAATTAGGGTTTTTAACCAATCTTGTGCATCCAATAAGTTTATTTTGGGTCATTGGTTGAACATTTAGGTCATTTTCGTCCTCCCAAGGCTTATTCTCGTCCAATTAGGGTTTTTAACCAATCTTGTGCATCAAATAAGTGATTTTGTGTCATTGGTTGAACATTTATGTCATTTTCGTCCTCCCTAGGCTCATTCACGTCCAATTAGGGTTTTTAACCAATCTTGTGCATCCAATAAGAGATTTTGTGTCATTGGTTGAACATTTACGTCATTTTCGCCCTCCCTAGGCTTATTCTCGTCCAATTAGGGTTTTTAACCAATCTTGTGCATCCAATAAGTACATTTGTGTCATTGGTTGAACATTTAGGTCATTTTCGTCCTCCCAAGGCTTATTCTCGTCCAATTAGAGTTTTTAGCCAATCTTGTGCATCCAATAAGTGATTTTGTGTCATTGGTTGAACATTTAGGTCATTTTCGTCCTCCCTAGGCTTATTCTCGTCCAATTAGGGTTTTTTAACAATCTTGTGCATCCAATAAGTGATTTTGTGCCATTGGTTGAACATTTAGGCCATTTCCGTTCTCCCAAGGCATATTCTCGTCCTATTAGGGTTTTTAACCAATCTTGTGCATCCAATAAGTACATTTGTGTCATTGGTTGAACATTTAGGTCATTTATGTCCTCCAAAAGCTTATTCTCGTCCAATTAGGGTTTTTAACCAATCTTGTGCATCCAATAAGTGATTTTGTGTCATTGGTTGCACATTTAGGTCATTTTCGTCCTCCCAACGCTTATTCTCGTCTAATTAGGGTTTTTAACCAATCTTGTGCATCCAATAAGTGATTTTGTGTCATTGGTTGAACATTTAGGTAATTTTCGTCCTCCCTAGCCTTATTCTCGTCCAATTAGGGTTTTTAACCAATCTTGTGCATCCAATAAGTTTATTTTGTGTCATTGGTTGAACATTTAGGTCATTTTCGTCCTCCCAAAGCTTATTCATATCCAATTAGGGTTTTTAACCAATGTTGTGCATCCAATAAGTTTTATTTGTGTCATTGGTTGAACATTTAGGTCATTTTCGTCCTCCCAAGGCTTATTCTCTTCCAATTAGGGTTTTTAACCAATCTTGTGCATCCAATAAGTGATTTTGTGTCATTGGTTGAACATTTAGGTCATTTTCGTCCTCCCTAGGCTTATTCTCGTCCAATTAGGGTTTTTAACCAATCTTGTGCATCCAATAAGTACATTTGTGTCATTGGTTGAACATTTAGGTCATTTTCGTCCTCCCAATGCTTATTCTCGTCCAATTAGGGTTTTTAACCAATATTGTGCATCCAATAAGTGATTTTGTGTCATTGGTTGAACATTTAGGTCATTTTCGTCCTCCCAAGGCTTATTCTCGTCCAATTAGGGTTTTTAACCAATCTTGTGCATCCAATAAGTACATTTGTGTCATTGGTTGAACATTTAGGTCATTTTCGTCCTCCCTAGGCTTTTTCTCGTCCAATTAGGGTTTTTAACCAATCTTGTGCATCCAATAAGTACATTTGTGTCATTGGTTGAACATTTAGGTCATTTTCGTCCTCCCAAGACTTATTCTCGTCCAATTAGGGTTTTTAACCAATCTTGTGCATCCAATTAGTACATTTGTGTCATTAGTTGAACATTTAGGTCATTTTCGTCCTCCCACGGCTTTTTCTCGTCCAATTAGGGTTTTTAACCAATCTAGTGCATCCAATAAGTGATTTTGTGTCATTGGTTGAACATTTAGGTCATTTTCGTCCTCCCAAGGCTTATTCTCGTCCAATTAGGGTTTTTAACCAATCTTGTGCATCCAATAAGTACATTTGTGTCATTGGTTGAACATTTAGGTCATTTTCATCCTCCCTAGGCTTTTTCTCATCCAATTAGGGTTTTTAACCAATCTTGTGCATCCAATAAGTACATTTGTGTCATTGGTTGAACATTTAGGTCATTTTCGTCCTCCCAAGGCTTATTCTCGTCCAATTAGGGTTTTTAAACAATCTTGTGCATCCAATAAGTACATTTGTGTCATTGGTTGAACATTTAGGTCATTTTCGTCCTCCCAAGGCTTATTCTTGACCTATTAGGGTTTTTAACCAATCTTGTGCATCCAATAAGTGATTTTGTGTCATTGGTTGAACATTTAGGTCATTTTCGTCCTCCCAAGGCTTATTCTCGTCCAATTAGGGTTTTTAACCAATCTTGTGCATCCAATAAGTACATTTGTGTCATTGGTTGAACATTTAGGTCATTTTCGTCCTCCCAAGGCTTATTCTCGTCCAATTAGGGTTATTAACCGATCTTGTGCATCCAATAAGTGATTTTTTGTTATTGGTTGAACATTTAGGTCATTTTCGTCCTCCCAAGGCTTATTCTTGTCCAATTAGGGTTTTTAACAAATCTTGTGCATCCAATAAGTACATTTGTGTCATTGGTTGAGTATTTAGGTCATTTTCGTCCTCCCAAAGCTTATTCTCGTCCAATTAGGGTTATTAACCAATCTTGTGCATCCAATAAGTGATTTTGTGTCATTGGTTGAACATTTAGGTCATTTTCGTCCTCCCAAGGCTTATTCTCGTCCAATTAGGGTTTTTAACCAATCTTGTGCATCCAATAAGTACATTTGTGTCATTGGTTGAACATTTAGGTCATTTTCGTCCTCCCAAGGCTTATTCTCGCCCAATTAGGGTTTTTCACCAATCTTGTGCATCCAATAAGTGATTTTGTGTCATTGGTTGAACATTTAGGTCATTTTCGTCCTCCCAAGGCTTATTCTCGTCCAATTAGGGTTTTTAACCAATCTTGTGCATCCAATAAGTACATTTGTGTCATTGGTTGAACATTTAGGTCATTTTCGTCCTCCCACGGCTTATTCTTGTCCAATTAGGGTTTTTAACCAATCTTGTGCATCCAATAAGTGATTTTGTGTCATTGGTTGAACATTTAGGTCATTTTCGTCCTCCCTAGGCTTATTCTCGTCCAATTAGGGTTTTTAACCAATCTTGTGCATCCAATAAGTGACTTTGTGTCATTGGTTGAACATTTAGGTCATTTATGTCCTCCAAAAGCTTATTCTCGTCCAAATAGGGTTTTTAACCAATCTTGTGCATCCAATAAGTGATTTTGTGTCATTGGTTGAACATTTAGGTCATTTTCGTCCTCCCAAGACTTATTCTCGTCCAATTAGGGATTTTAACCAATCTTGTGCATCCAATAAGTACATTTGTGTCATTGGTTGAACATTTAGGTCATTTTCGTCCTCCCAAGGCTTCTTCTCGTCCAATTAGAGTTTTTAACCAATCTTGTGCATCCAATAAGTGATTTTGTGTCATTGGTTGAACATTTAGGTCATTTTCGTCCTCCTTAGGCTTATTCTCATCCAATTAGGGTTTTTTAACAATCTTGTGCATCCAATAAGTGATTTTGTGCCATTGGTTGAACATTTAGGCCATTTCCGTTCTCTCAAGGCATATTCTCGTCCTATTAGGGTTTTTAACCAATCTTGTGCATCCAATAAGTACATTTGTGTCATTGGTTGAACATTTAGGTCATTTATGTCCTCCAAAAGCTTATTCTCGTCCAATTAGGGTTTTTAACCAATCTTGTGCATCCAATAAGTGATTTTGTGTCATTGGTTGCACATTTAGGTCATTTTCGTCCTTCCAACGCTTATTCTCGTCCAATTAGGGTTTTTAACCAATCTTGTGCATCCAATAAGTGATTTTGTGTCATTGGTTGAACATTTAGGTCATTTTCGTCCTCCCTAGGCTTATTCTCGTCCAATTAGGGTTTTTATCTAATCTTGTGCATCCAATAAGTGATTTTGTGTCATTGGTTGAACATTTAGGTCATTTTCGTCGTCCCAAGGCTTATTCTCGTCCAATTAGGGTTTTTAACCAATCTTGTGCATCCAATAAGTGATTTTGTGTTATTGGTTGAACATTTAGGTCATTTTCGTCCTCCCTAGGCTTATTCTCGTCCAATTAGGGTTTTTAAACTATCTTGTGCATCCAATAAGTGATTTTGTGTCATTGGTTGAACATTTAGGTCATTTTCGTCCTCCCAAGGCTTATTCTCGTCCAATTAGGGTTTTTAACCAATCTTGTGCATCCAATAAGTACATTTGTGTCATTGGTTGAACATTTAGGTCATTTATGTCCTCCCTAGGCTTATTTTCGTCCAATTAGGGTTTTTAACCAATCTTGTGCATCCAATAAGTGATTTTGTGTCATTGGTTGCACATTTAGGTCATTTTAGTCCTCTCAAGGCTTATTCTCGTCCAATTAGGGTTTTTAACCAATCTTGTGCATCCAATAAGTGATTTTGTGTCATTGGTTGAACATTTAGGTCATTTTCGTCCTCCCTAGCCTTATTCTCGTCCAATTAGGGTTTTTAACCAATCTTGTGCATCCAATAAGTTTATTTGTGTCTTTGGTTGAACATTTAGGTCATTTTTGTCCTCCCAAGGCTTATTCTCGTCCAATTAGGGTTTTTGACCAATCTTGTGCATCCAATAAGTGATTTTGGGTCATTGGTTGAACATTTAGGCCATTTTCGTCCTCCCTAGGCTTATTCTCGTCCAATTAGGGTTTTTAATTTATCTTGTGCATCCTATAAGTACATTTGTCTCATTGGTTGAACATTTACGTCATTTTCGTCCTCCCTAGGCTTATCCTCGTCCAATTAGGGATTTTAACCAATCTTGTGCATCCTATAAGTACATTTGTGTCATTGGTTGAACATTTACGTCATTTTCGTCCTCCCTAGGCTTATTCTCGTCCAATTAGGGATTTTAACCAATCTTGTGCATCCAATATGTTTATTTGTGTCATTGGTTGAATATTTAGGTCATTTTCGTCCTCCCAAGGCTTATTCTCGTCCAATTAGGGTTTTTAACCAATCTTGTGCATCCAATAAGTGATTTTGTGTCATTGGTTGCACATTTAGGTCATTTTCGTCCTCTCAAGGCTTATTCTCGTCCAATTAGGGTTTTTAACCAATCTTGTGCATCCAATAAGTGATTTTGTGTCATTGGTTGAACATTTAGGTCATTTTCGTCCTCCCAAGGCTTATTCTCGTCCTATTACGGTTTTTAACCAATCTTGTGCATCAAATAAGTGATTTTGTGTCATTGGTTGAACATTTATGTCATTTTCGTCCTCCCTAGGCTCATTCTCGTCCAATTAGGGTTTTTAACCAATCTTGTGCATCCAATAAGAGATTTTGTGTCATTGGTTGAACATTTACGTCATTTTCGCCCTCCCTAGGCTTATTCTAGTCGAATTAGGGTTTTTAACCAATCTTGTGCATCCAATAAGTACATTTGTGTCATTGGTTGAACATTTAGGTCATTTTCGTCCTCCCAAGGCTTATTCTCGTCCAATTAGAGTTTTTAACCAATCTTGTGCATCCAATAAGTGATTTTGTGTCATTGGTTGAACATTTAGGTCATTTTCGTCCTCCCTAGGCTTATTCTCCTCCAATTAGGGTTTTTAACCAATCTTGTGCATCCAATAAGTGATTTTGTGTCATTGGTTGAACATTTAGGTCATTTTCTTCCTCCCGAGGCTTATTCTCGTCCAATTAGGGTTTTTAACCAATCTTGTGCATCCAATAAGTGATTTTGTGTCATTGGTTGAACATTTAGGTCATTTTCGTCCTCCCAAGGCTTATTCTCGTCCAATTAGGGTTTTTAACCAATCTTGTGCATCCAATAAGTTTATATGTGTCATTGGTTGAACATTTAGGTCATCTTCGTCCTCCCAAGGCTTATTCTCGTCCAATTAGGGTTTTTAACCAATCTTGTGCATCCAATAAGTGATTTTGTGTCATTGGTTGAACATTTATGTCATTTTCGTCCTCCCTAGGCTCATTCTCGTCCAATTAGGGTTTTTAACCAATCTTGTGCATCCAATAAGAGATTTTGTGTCATTGGTTGATCATTTAGGTCATTTTCGCCCTCCCTAGGCTTATTCTCGTCCAATTAGGGTTTTTAACCAATCTTGTGCATCCAATAAGTACATTTGTGTCATTGGTTGAACATTTAGGTCATTTTCGTCCTCCCAAGGCTTATTCTCGTCCAATTAGAGTTTTTAGCCAATCTTGTGCATCCAATAAGTGATTTTGTGTCATTGGTTGAACATTTAGGTCATTTTCGTCCTCCCTAGGCTTATTCTCGTCCAATTAGGGTTTTTTAACAATCTTGTGCATCCAATAAGTGATTTTGTGCCATTGGTTGAACATTTAGGCCATTTCCGTTCTCCCAAGGCATATTCTCGTCCTATTAGGGTTTTTAACCAATCTTTTGCATCCAATAAGTACATTTGTGTCATTGGTTGAACATTTAGGTCATTTATGTCCTCCAAAAGCTTATTCTCGTCCAATTAGGGTTTTTAACCAATCTTGTGCATCCAATAAGTGATTTTGTGTCATTGGTTGCACATTTAGGTCATTTTCGTCCTCTAAAGGCTTATTCTCGTCCAATTAAGGTTTTTAACCAATCTTGTGCATCCAATAAGTGATTTTGTGTCATTGGTTGAACATTTAGGTCATTTTCGTCCTCCCAAGGCTTATTCTCGTCCAATTAGGGGTTTTAACCAATCTTGTGCATCCAATAAGTACATTTGTGTCATTGGTTGAACATTTAGGTCATTTATGTCCTCCAAAAGCTTATTCTCGTCCATTTAGGGTTTTTAACCAATCTTGTGCATCCAATAAGTGATTTTGTGTCATTTGTTGCACATTTAGGTCATTTTCGTCCTCTAAAGGCTTATTCTCGTCCAATTAGGGTTTTTAACCAATCTTGTGCATCCAATAAGTGATTTTGTGTCATTGGTTGACCATTTAGGTCATTTTCGCCCTCCCTAGGCTTATTCTCGTCCGATTAGGGTTTTTAACCAATCTTGTGCATCCAATAAGTTTATTTGTGTCATTGGTTGAACATTTAGGTCATTTTCATCCTCCCAAGGCTTATTCTCGTCCAATTAGGGTTTTTAACCAATCTTGTGCATCCAATAAGTGATTTTTTGCCAATGGTTGAACGTTTAGGTCATTTTCGTCCTCCCTAAGCTTATTCTCGTCCAATTAGGGTTTTTAACCAACCTTTTGCATCCAATAAGTACACTTGTGTCATTGGTTGAACATTTAGGTCATTTTCGTCCTCTCAAGGCTTATTCTCGTCCAATTAGGGTTTTTAACCAATCTTGTGCATCCAATAAGTACATTTGTTTCATTAGTTGAACATTTAGGTCATTTTCGTCCTCCCTAGGCTTATTCTCGTCCAATTAGGGTTTTTAACCAATCTTGTGCATCAAATAAGTGATTTTGTGTCATTGGTTGAACATTTATGTCATTTTCGTCCTCCCTAGGCTCATTCTCGTCCAATTAGGGTTTTTAACCAATCTTGTGCATCCAATAAGTGATTTTGTGTCATTGGTTGAACATTTAGGTCATTTTCGCCCTCCCTAGGCTTATTCTCGTCCAATTAGGGTTTTTAACCAATCTTGTGCATCCAATAAGTACACTTGTGTCATTGGTTGAACATTTAGGTCATTTTCGTCCTCCCAAGGCTTATTCTCGTCCAATTAGAGTTTTTAACCAATCTTGTGCATCCAATAAGTGATTTTGTGTCATTGGTTGAACATTTAGGTCATTTTCGTCCTCCCTAGGCTTATTCTCGTCCAATTAGGGTTTTTTAACAATCTTGTGCATCCAATAAGTGATTTTGTGCCATTGGTTGAACATTTAGGCCATTTCCGTTCTCCCAAGGCATATTCTCGTCCTATTAGGGTTTTTAACCAATCTTGTGCATCCAATAAGTACATTTGTGTCATTGGTTGAACATTTAGGTCATTTATGTCCTCCAAAAGCTTATTCTCGTCCAATTAGGGTTTTTAATTTATCTTGTGCATCCTATATGTACATTTGTGTCATTGGTTGAACATTTACGTCATTTTCGTCCTCCCTAGGCTTATTCTCGTCCAATTAGGGATTTTAACCAATCTTGTGCATCCTATAAGTACATTTGTGTCATTGGTTGAACATTTACGTCATTTTCGTCCTCCCTAGGCTTATTCTCGTCCAATTAGGGTGTTTAACCAATCTTGTGCATCCAATAAGTTTATTTGTGTCATTGGTTGAACATTTAGGTCATTTTCGTCCTCCCAAGGCTTATTCTCGTCCAATTAAGGTGTTTAACCAATCTTGTGCATCCAATAAGTGATTTTGTGTCATTGGTTGATCATTTAGGTCATTTTCGTCCTCCCTAG
>JBBPBP010001207.1:2081-13175 GCA_037974735.1 Cicer chorassanicum
GATGCACAAGATTTGCTAAAAACCTTAATTGGATTAGAATAAGCCTAGGGAGGACGAAAATTACCTAAATGTTGAACCAATGACACAAAATGACACAAAATCACATATTGGATACACAAGATTGGTTAAAAACCCTAATTGGATTAGAATAAGCCTAGGGAGGACGAAAATGACCTAAATGTTCAACCAATGACAAAAATGACACAAAATCACATATTGGATGCACAAGATTGGTTAAAAACCTTAATTGGATTAGAATAAGCTTAGGGAGGACGAAAATGACTTAAATGTTCAACCAATGACACAAAATGACACAAAATCACATATTGGATACACAAGATTGGTTAAAAACCCTAATTGGATTAGAATAAGCTTAGGGAGGACGAAAATGACCTAAATGTTCAACCAATGACACAAAATCACTTATTGGATGCACAAGATTGGTCAAAAAGCCTAATTGGATTAGAATAAGCCTAGGGATGACGAAAATGAACTAAATGTTGAACCAATGACACAAAATGACACAAAATCACATATTAGATACACAAGATTGGTTAAAAACCCTAATTGGATTAGTATAAGCCTAGGGAGGACGAAAATGACCTAAATGTTCAACCAATGACACAAAATCACATATTGGATGCACAAGATTGGTTAAAAACCCTAATTGGATTAGAATAAGCTTAGGGAGGTCGAAAATGACCTAAATGTTCAACCAATGACACAAAATCACTTATTGGATGCACAAGATTGGTCTAAAACCCTAATTGGATTAGAGTAAGCCTAGGGGGAACGTAAATGACCTAAATGTTCAACCAATGACAAAAAATCACATATTGGATGCACAAGATTGGTTAAAAACCCTAATTGGATTAGAATAAGCTGAGGGAGGACGAAAATGACATAAATGTGCAACCAATGACACAAAATAACTTATTGGATCGACATGATTGGTCAAAAACCCTATTTGGATTAGAATAAGCTTAGGGAGAACAAAAATGACCTAAATGTTCAACCAATGACACAAAATGACACAAAATCACATATTGGATACACAAGATTGGTTAAAAACCCTAATTGGATAAGAATAAGCCTAGGGAGGACGAAAATAACCTAAATGTTCAACCAATGACACAAAATGACAAAAAATCACATATTGGATGCACAAGATTGGTTAAAAACCCTATTTGGATTAGAATAAGCTTAGGGAGGACGAAAATGACCTAAATGTTCAACCAATGACACAAAATCACTTATTGGATGCACAAGATTGGTCTAAAACCCTAATTGGATTAGAGTAAGCCTAGGGGGAACGAAAATGACCTAAATGTTCAACCAATGACAAAAAATCACATATTGGATGCACAAGATTGGTTAAAAACCCTAATTGGATTAGAATAAGCTGAGGGAGGACGAAAATGACATAAATGTGCAACCAATGACACAAAATCACTTATTGGATCGACATGATTGGTCAAAAACCCTAATTGGATTAGAATAAGCTTAGGGAGAACAAAAATGACCTAAATGTTCAACCAATGACACAAAATCATATATTTGAAGCACAAGATTTGTTAAAAACCATAATTGGATTAAAATAAGCTTAGGGAGGACGAAAAGGACCTAAATGTTCAACCAATGACACAAAATCACTTATTGGATGCACAAGATTGGTCAAAAAGCCTAATTGGATTAGAATAAGCCTAGGGATGACGAAAATGAACTAAATGTTGAACCAATGACACAAAATGACACAAAAATCACATATTGGATACACAAGATTGGTTAAAAACCCTAATTGGATTAGTATAAGCCTAGGGAGGACGAAAATGACCTAAATGTTCAACCAATGACACAAAATGACACAAAATCACATATTGGATGCACAAGATTGGTTAAAAACCCTAATTGGATTAGAATAAGCTTAGGGAGGACGAAAATGACCTAAATGTTCAACCAATGACACAAAATCAATTATTGGATGCACAAGATTGGTCTAAAACCCTAATTGGATTAGAGTAAGCCTAGGGGGAACGAAAATGACCTAAATGTTCAACCAATGACAAAAAATCACATATTGGATGCACAAGATTGGTTAAAAACCCTAATTGGATTAGAATAAGCTTAGGGAGGACGAAAATGACATAAATGTGCAACCAATGACACAAAATCACTTATTGGATCCACATGATTGGTCAAAAACCCTAATTGGATTAGAATAAGCTTAGGGAGAACAAAAATGACCTAAATGTTCAACCAATGACACAAAATCATATATTGGATGCACAAGATTGGTTAAAAACCCTAATTGGATTAAAATAAGCTTAGGGAGGAAGAAAAGGACCTAAATGTTCAACCAATGACACAAAATCACTTATTGGATGCACAACATTGGTAAAAAAGCCTAATTGGATTAGAATAAGCCTAGGGAGGACGAAAATGACCTAAATGTTGAACCAATGACACAAAATCACATATTGGATACACAAGATTGGTTAAAAACCCTAATTGGATTAGAATAAGCCTAGGGAGGACGAAAATGACATAAATGTTCAACCAATGACACAAAATGACACAAAATCACATATTGGATGCACAAGAATAGTTAAAAACCCTAATTGGATTAGAATAAGCTTAGGGAGGACGAAAATGACTTAAATGTTCAATCAATGACACAAAATGACACAAAATCACATATTGGATACACAATATTGGTTAAAAACCCTAATTGGATTAGAATAAGCCTAGGGAGGACGAAAATGACCTAAATGTTCAACCAATGACACAAAATGACACAAAATCACATATTGGATGCACAAGATTGGTTAAAACCCCTAATTGGATTAGAATATGCTTAGGGAGGACGAAAATGACCTAATTGTTCAACCAATGACACAAAATCACTTATTGGATGCACAAGAATGGTCTAAAACCCTAAATGGATTAGAATAAGCCTAGGGGGAAGGAAAATGACCTAAATGTTGAACCAATGACACAAAATCACATATTGGATGCACAACATTGGTTAAAAACCCCAATTGGATTAGAATAAGCTTAGGGAGGACGAAAATGACATAAATGTGCAACCAATGACACAAAATCACTTATTGGATGCACATGATTGGTCAAAAACCCTAATTGGATTAGAATTAGCCTAGGGAGAACAAAAATGACCTAAATGTTCAACCAATGACACAAAATCATATATTGGATGCACAAGATTGGTTAAAAACCCTAATTGGATTAAAATAAGCTTAGGGAGGACGAAAATGACCTAAATGTTCAACCAATGACACAAAATCACTTATTGGATGCACAAGATTGGTCTAAAACCCTAATTGGATTAGAGTAAGCCTAGGGGGAACGTTAATGACCTAAATGTTCAACCAATGACAAAAAATCACATATTGGATGCACAAGATTGGTTAAAACCCTAATTGGATTAGAATAAGCTTAGGGAGGACGAAAATGACCTAAATGTTCAACCAATGACACAAAATCACTTATTGGATGCACATGATTGGTCAAAAACCCTAATTGGATTAGAATAAGCCTAGGGAGAACAAAAATGACCTAAATGTTCAACCAATGACACAAAATCACATATTGGATACACAAGATTGGTTAAAAACCCTAATTGGATTAGAATAAGCCTAGGGAGGACGAAAATGACCTAAATGTTCAACCAATGACACAAAATGACACAAAATCACATATTGGATGCACAAGAATAGTTAAAAACCCTAATTGGATTAGAATAAGCTTAGGGAGGACGAAAATGACTTAAATGATCAATCAATGACACAAAATGACACAAAATCACATATTGGATACACAATATTGGTTAAAAACCCTAATTGGATTAGAATAAGCCTAGGGAGGACGAAAATGACCTAAATGTTCAACCAATGACACAAAATGACACAAAATCACATATTGGTTGCACAAGATTGGTTAAAACCCCTAATTGGATTAGAATATGCTTAGGGAGGACGAAAATGACCTAATTGTTCAACCAATGACACAAAATCACTTATTGGATGCACAAGATTGGTCTAAAACCCTAAATGGATTAGAATAAGCCTAGGGGGAACGAAAATGACCTAAATGTTGAACCAATGACACAAAATCACATATTGGATGCACAACATTGGTTAAAAACCCCATTTGGATTAGAATAAGCTTAGGGAGGACGAAAATGACATAAATGTGCAACCAATGACACAAAATCACTTATTGGATGCACATGATTGGTCAAAAACCCTAATTGGATTAGAATTAGCCTAGGGAGAACAAAAATGACCTAAATGTTCAACCAATGACACAAAATCATATATTGGATGCACAAGATTGGTTAAAAACCCTAATTGGATTAAAATAAGCTTAGGGAGGACGAAAATGACCTAAATGTTCAACCAATGACACAAAATCACTTATTGGATGCACAAGATTGGTCTAAAACCCTAATTGGATTAGAGTAAGCCTAGGGGGAACGTTAATGACCTAAATGTTCAACCAATGACAAAAAATCACATATTGGATGCACAAGATTGGTTAAAACCCTAATTGGATTAGAATAAGCTTAGGGAGGACGAAAATGACCTAAATGTTCAACCAATGACACAAAATCACTTATTGGATGCACATGATTGGTCAAAAACCCTAATTGGATTAGAATAAGCCTAGGGAGAACAAAAATGACCTAAATGTTCAACCAATGACACAAAATCAAATATTGGATGCCCAAGATTGGTTAAAAACCCTAATTGGATTAAAATAAGCTTAGGGAGGACGAAAAGGACCTAAATGTTCAACCAATGACACAAAATCACTCATTGGATGCACAAGATTGGTCAAAAAGCCTAATTGGATTAGAATAAGCCTAGGGAGGACGAAAATGACCTAAATGTTGAACCAATGACACAAAATGACACAAAATCACATATTGGATACACAAGATTGGTTAAAAACCCTAATTGGATTAGAATAAGCCTAGGGAGGACGAAAATGACCTAAATGTTCAACCAATGACACAAAATGACACAAAATCACATATTGGATGCACAAGATTGGTTATAAACCCTAATTGGATTAGAATAAACCTAGGGAGGACGAAAATGACATAAATGTGCAACTAATGACACAAAATCACATATTGGATGCACAAGATTTGCTAAAAACCTTAATTGGATTAGAATAAGCCTAGGGAGGACGAAAATGACCTAAATGTTGAACCGATGACACAAAATGACACAAAATCACATATTGGATACACAAGATTGGTTAAAAACCCTAATTGGATTAGAATAAGCCTAGGGAGGACGAAAATGACCTAAATGTTCAACCAATGACACAAAATGACACAAAATCACATATTGGATGCACAAGATTGGTTAAAACCCCTAATTGGATTAGAATATGCTTAGGGAGGACGAAAATGACCTAAATGTTCAACCAATGACACAAAATCACTTATTGGATGCACAAGATTGGTCTAAAACCCTAAATGGATTAGAATAAGCCTAGGGGGAACGAAAATGACCTAAATGTTGAACCAATGACACAAAATCACATATTGGATGCACAACATTGGTTAAAAACCCCCAATTGGATTAGAATAAGCTTAGGGAGGACGAAAATGACATAAATGTGCAACCAAGGACACAAAATCACTTATTGGATGCACAAGATTGGTTAAAAACCCTAATTGGATTAGAATAAGCCTAGGGAGGACAAAAATGACCTAAATGTTCAACCAATGACACAAAATGACACAAAATCACATATTGGATGCACAAGATTGGTTAAAAACCTTAATTGGATTAGAATAAGCCTAGGCAGGACGAAAATGATCTAAATGTTCAACCAATGACACAAAATGGCACAAAATCACATATTGGATGCACAAGATTGGTTAAAAACCCTAATTGGTTTAAAATAAGCTTAGGGAGGATGAAAATGACCTAAATGTTCAACCAATGACACAAAATCATATATTGGATGCACAAGATTGGTTAAAAACCCTAATTGGATTAAAATAAGCTTAGGGAGGACGAAAAGGACCTAAATGTTCAACCAATGACACAAAATCAGTTATTGGATGCACAAGATTGGTCAAAAAGCCTAATTGGATTAGAATAAGCCTATGGAGGACGAAAATGACCTAAATGTTGAACCAATGACACAAAATGACACAAAATCACATATTGGATGCACAAGATTGGTTAAAAACCTTAATTGGATTAGAATAAGCCTAGGCAGGACGAAAATGATCTAAATGTTCAACCAATGACACAAAATGGCACAAAATCACATATTGGATGCACAAGATTGGTTAAAAACCCTAATTGGTTTAAAATAAGCTTAGGGAGGATGAAAATGACCTAAATGTTCAACCAATGACACAAAATCATATATTGGATGCACAAGATTGGTTAAAAACCCTAATTGGATTAAAATAAGCTTAGGGAGGACGAAAAGGACCTAAATGTTCAACCAATGACACAAAATCAGTTATTGGATGCACAAGATTGGTCAAAAAGTCTAATTGGATTAGAATAAGCCTAGGGAGGACGAAAACGACCTAAATGTTGAACCAATGACACAAAATGACACAAAATCACATATTGGATGCACAAGATTGGTTAAAAACCCTAATTGGTTTAAAATAAGCTTAGGGAGGATGAAAATGACCTAAATGTTCAACCAATGACACAAAATCATATATTGGATGCACAAGATTGGTTAAAAACCCTAATTGGATTAAAATAAGCTTAAGCAGGACGAAAAGGACCTAAATGTTCAACCAATGACACAAAATCAGTTATTGGATGCACAAGATTGGTCAAAAAGCCTAATTGGATTAGAATAAGCCTAGGGAGGACGAAAATGACCTAAATGTTGAACCAATGACACAAAATGACACAAAATCACATATTGGATACACAAGATTGGTTAAAAACCCTAATTGGATTAGAATAAGCCTAGGGAGGACGAAAATGACCTAAATGTTAAACCAATGACACAAAATGACACAAAATCACATATTGGATGCAAAAGATTGGTTAAAAACCCTAATTGGATTAGAATAAGCTTAGGGAGGACTAAAATGACTTAAATGTTCAACCAATGACACAAAATGACACAAAATCACATATTGGATACACAAGATTGGTTAAAAACCCTAATTGGATAAGAATAAGCCTAGGGAGGACGAAAATAACCTAAATGTTCAACCAATGACACAAAATGACACAAAATCACATATTGGATGCACAAGATTGGTTAAAAACCCTAATTGGATTAGAATAAGCTTAGGGAGGACGAAAATGACCTAAATGTTCAACCAATGACACAAAATCACTTATTGGATGCAGAAGATTGGTCTAAAACCCTAATTGGATTAGAGTAAGCCTAGGGGGAACGAAAATGACCTAAATGTTCAACCAATGACAAAAAATCACATATTCGATGCACAAGATTGGTTAAAAACCCTAATTGGATTAGAATAAGCTTTGGGAGGACGAAAATGACATAAATGTGGAACCAATGACACAAAATCACTTATTGGATGCACATGATTGGTCAAAAACCCTATTTGAATTAGAATAAGCCTTGGGAGAACAAAAATGACCTAAATGTTCAACCAATGACACAAAATCATATATTGGATGCACAAGATTGGTTAAAAACCCTAATTGGATTAAAATAAGCTTACGGAGGACGAAAAGGACCTAAATGTGCAACCAATGACACAAAATCACATATTGAATACACAAGATTGGTGAAAACCCCTAATTGGATTAGAATAAGCCTAGGGATGACGAAAATGACCTAAATGTTCAACCAATGACACAAAATGACACAAAATCACATATTGGATGCACAAGATTGGTTAAAAACCCTAATTGGATTAGAATAAGCCTAGGGAAGACGAAAATGACCTAAATGTTCAACCAATGACACAAAATGACACAAAATCACATATTGGATGCACAAGATTGGTTAAAAACCCTAATTGGATTAGAATAAGCTTAGGGAGGACGAAAATGACTGAAATGTTCAACCAATGACACAAAATGACACAAAATCACATATTGGATACACAAGATTGGTTAAAAACCCTAATTAGATTAGAATAAGCCTAGGGAGGACGAAAATGACCTAAATGTTCAACCAATGACACAATGACACAAAATCACATATTGGATGCACAAGATTGGTTAAAAACCCTAATTGGATTAGAATAAGCTTAGGGAGGACGAAAATGACCTAAATGTTCAACCAATGACACAAAATCACTTATTGGATGCAGAAGATTGGTCTAAAACCCTAATTGGATTAGAGTAAGCCTAGGGGGAACGAAAAATGACCTAAATGTTCAACCAATGACAAAAAATCACATATTCGATGCACAAGATTGGTTAAAAACCCTAATTGGATTAGAATAAGCTTTGGGAGGACGAAAATGACATAAATGTGCAACCAATGACACAAAATCACTTATTGGATGCACATGATTGGTCAAAAACCCTATTTGGATTAGAATAAGCCTTGGGAGAACAAAAATGACCTAAATGTTCAACCAATGACACAAAATCATATATTGGATGCACAAGATTGGTTAAAAACCCTAATTGGATTAAAATAAGCTTACGGAGGACGAAAAGGACCTAAATGTGCAACCAATGACACAAAATCACATATTGAATACACAAGATTGGTGAAAACCCCTAATTGGATTAGAATAAGCCTAGGGATGACGAAAATGACCTAAATGTTCAACCAATGACACAAAATGACACAAAATCACATATTGGATGCACAAGATTGGTTAAAAACCCTAATTGGATTAGAATAAGCCTAGCGAGGACGAAAATGACCTAAATGTTCAACCAATGACAAAAAATGACACAAAATCACATATTGGATGCACAAGATTTGTTAAAAACCCTAATTTGGTTAGAATAAGCCTAGGGAAAACGAAAATAACCTAAATGTTCAACCAATGACACAAAATCACATATTGGATGCACAAGATTGGTTAAAAACCCTAATTGGATTACAATAAGCTTAGGGAGGTCGAAAATGACCGAAATGTGCAACCAATGACCCATAATCACATATTGGATGCACAAGATTGGTTAAAAACCCTAATTGGATTAGAATAAACCTAGGGAGGACGAAAATGACATAAATGTGCAACTAATGACACAAAATCACATATTGGATGCACAAGATTTGCTAAAAACCTTAATTGGATTAGAATAAGCCTAGGGAGGACGAAAATGACCTAAATGTTGAACCAATGACACAAAATGACACAAAATCACATATTGGATACACAAGATTGGTTAAAAACCCTAATTGGATTAGAATAAGCCTAGGGAGGATGAAAATAACCTAAATGTTCAACCAATGACACAAAATCACATATTGGATGCACAAGATTGGTTAAAAACCCTAATTGGATTAGAATAAGCTTAGGGAGGACGAAAATGACTTAAATGTTCAACCAATGACACAAAATGACACAAAATCACATATTGGATACACAAGATTGGTTAAAAACCCTAATTGGATTAGAATAAGCTTAGGACGAAAATGACCTAAATGTTCAACCAATGACACAAATTCACTTATTGGATGCACAAGATTGGTCTAAAACCCTAATTGGATTAGAGTAAGCCTAGGGGGAACGTAAATGACCTAAATGTTCAACCAATGACAAAAAATCACATATTGGATGCACAAGATTGGTTAAAAACCCTAATTGGATTAGAATAAGCTGAGGGAGGACGAAAATGACATAAATGTGCAACCAATGACACAAAATCACTTATTGGATCGACATGATTGGTCAAAAACCCTAATTGGATTAGAATAAGCTTAGGGAGAACAAAAATGACCTAAATGTTCAACCAATGACACAAAATCATATATTTGAAGCACAAGATTTGTTAAAAACCATAATTGGATTAAAATAAGCTTAGGGAGGACGAAAAGGACCTAAATGTTCAACCAATGACACAAAATCACTTATTGGATGCACAAGATTGGTCAAAAAGCCTAATTGGATTAGAATAAGCCTAGGGATGACGAAAATGAACTAAATGTTGAACCAATGACACAAAATGACACAAAATCACATATTAGATACACAAGATTGGTTAAAAACCCTAATTGGATTAGTATAAGCCTAGGGAGGACGAAAATGACCTAAAAGTTCAACCAATGACACAAAATCACATATTGGATGCACAAGATTGGTTAAAAACCCTAATTGGATTAGAGTAAGCCTAGGGGGAACGTTAATGACCTAAATGTTCAACCAATGACAAAAAATCACATATTGGATGCACAAGATTGGTTAAAACCCTAATTGGATTAGAATAAGCTTAGGGAGGACGAAAATGACCTAAATGTTCAACCAATGACACAAAATCACTTATTGGATGCACATGATTGGTCAAAAACCCTAATTGGATTAGAATTAGCCTAGGGAAAACAAAAATGACCTAAATGTTCAACTAATGACACAAAATCATATATTGGATGCCCAAGATTGGTTAAAAACCCTAATTGGATTAAAACAAGCTTAGGGAGGACTAAAAGGACCTAAATGTTCAACCAATGACACAAAATCACTTATTGGATGCACAAGATTGGTCAAAAAGCCTAATTGGATTAGAATTAGCCTAGGGAGGACGAAAATGACCTAAATGTTGAACCAATGACACAAAATGACACAAAATCACATATTGGATACACAAGATTGGTTAAAAACCCTAATTGGATTAGAATAAGCCTAGGGAGGACGAAAATGACCTAAATGTTCAACCAATGACACAAAATGACACAAAATCACATATTGGATGCACAAGATTGGTTAAAAACCCTAATTGGATTAGAATAAGCTTAGGGAGGACGAAAATGACCTAAATGTTCAACCAATGACACAAAATCACTTATTGGATGCACAAGATTGGTCTAAAACCCTAATTGGATTAGAGTAAGCCTAGGGGGAACGAAAATGACCTAAATGTTCAACCAATGACAAAAAATCACATATTGGATGCACAAGATTGGTTAAAA
>JBBPBP010001210.1:0-13127 GCA_037974735.1 Cicer chorassanicum
AGGCTTATTCTCGTCCAATTAGGGTTTTTAACCAATCTTGTGCATCCAATAAGTGAGTTTGTTTCATTGGTTGAACATTTAGGTCATTTTTATCCTCCCTAGGCTTATTCTCGTTAAATTAGGGTTTTTAACCAATCTTGTGCATCCAATAAGTACATTTGTGTCATTGGTTGAACATTTAGGTCATTTTCGTCCTCCCAAGGTTTATTCTTGTCCAATTAGGGTTTTTAACCAATCTTGTGCATCCAATAAGTTATTTTGTGTCATTGGTTGAATATTTAGGTCATTTTCGACCTCCCAAGGCTTATTCTGTTCCAATTAGGGTTTTTAACCAATCTTGTGCATCCTATAAGTACATTTGTATCATTGGTTGAACATTTAGGTCATTTTCGACCTCCCAAGGCTTATTCTCGTCCAATTAGGGTTTTTTTATCAATCTTGTGCATCCAATAAGTACATTTGTGTCATTGGTTGAACATTTAGGTCTTTTTCGTCCTCCCAAGGCTTATTCTCGTCCAATTAGGGTTTTTAACCAATCTTGTGCATCCTATAAGTACATTTGTATCATTGGTTGAACATTTAGGTCATTTTCGACCTCCCAAGGCTTATTCTCGTCCAATTGGGGTTTTTTTACCAATCTTGTGCATCCAATAAGTGATTTTGTGTCATTCGTTGAACATTTAGGTCATTTTCGTCCTCCCAAGGCTTATTCTCGTCCAATTACGGTTTTTAGCCAATTTTGTGCATCCAATAAGTGATTTTGTGTCATTGGTTGAACATTTAGGTCATTTTCGTCCTCCCAAGGCTTATTCTCGTCCAATTAGGGTTTTTAACCAATCTTGTGCATCCAATAAGTGATTTTGTGTCATTGGTTGAACATTTAGGTCATTTTCATCCTCCTTAGGCTTATTCTCGTCAAATTAGGGTTTTTAACCAATCTTCTGCATCCAATAGGTACATTTGTGTCATTGGTTGAACATTTAGGTCATTTTCGTCCTCCCAAGGCTTATTCTCGTCCAATTAGGGTTTTTAACCAATCTTGTGCATCCAATAAGTGATTTTGTGTCATTGGTTGAACATTTAGGTCGTTTTCGTCCTCCCAAGGCTTATTCTCGTCTAATTAGGGTTTTTGACCAATCTTGTGCATCCAATAAGTGATTTTGTGTCATTGGTTGAACATTCAGGTCATTTTCGTCCTTCCAAGGCTTAGTCACGTCCAATTAGGGATTTTAACCAATCTTGTGCATACAATAAGTGATTTAGTGTCATTGGTTGAACATTTAGGTCATTTTCGTCCTCCCTAGGCTTATTCTCGTCCAGTTAGGGTTTTTAACCAATCTTGTGCATCCAATAAGTACATTTGTGTCATTGGTTGAACATTTAGGTCATTTTCGTCCTCCCAAGGCTTATTCTCGTCCAATTAGGGTTTTTAACCAATCTTGTGCATCCAATAAGTGATTTTGTGTCATTGGTTGAACATTTAGGTCATTTTCGTCCTCCCAAGGCTTATTCTCGTCCAATTAGGGTTTTTAAGCAATCTTGTGCATCCAATAAGTGATTTAGTGTCATTGGTTGAACATTTAGGTCATTTTCTTCCTCCCAAGGCTTATTCTCGTCCAATTAGGGTTTTTAACCAATCTTGTGCATCCAATAAGTGATTTTGTGTCATTGGTTGAACATTTAGGTCATTTTCGTCCTCCCAAGGCTTATTCTCGTCCAATTAGGGTTTTTAACCAATCTTGTGCATCCAATAAGTGATTTTGTGTCATTGGTTGAACATTTAGGTCATTTTCGTCCTCCCAAGGCTTATTCTCGTCCAATTAGGGTTTTTAACCAATCTTGTAAATCCAATAAGTGATTTTGTGTCATTGGTTGAACATTTAGGTCATTTTCGTCCTCCCAAGGCTTATTCTCGTCCAATTAGGGGTTTTAACCAATCTTGTGTATCCAATAAGTGAATAAGTCTTGAACATTTAGGTCATTTTCGTCCTCCCTAGGCTTATTCTCGTCCAATTAGGGTTTTTAACCAATCTTGTGCATCCAATAAGTGATTTTGTGTCATTGGTTGAACATTTAGGTCATTTTCGTCCTCCCAAGGCTTATTCTCGTCCAATTAGGGTTTTTAACCAATCTTGTGCATCCAATAAGTGATTTTGTGTCATTGGTTGAACATTTAGGTCATTTTCGTCCTCCCAAGGCTTATTCTCGTCCAATTAGGGTTTTTAACCAATCTTGTGCATCCAATAAGTGATTTTGTGTCATTGGTTGAACATTTAGGTCATTTTCGTCCTCCCAAGGCTTATTCTCGCCCAAGTAGGGTTTTTAACCAATCTTGTGCATCCAATAAGTGATTTTGTGTCATTGGTTGAACATTTAGGTCATTTTCGTCCTCCCAAGGCTTATTCTCGTCCAATTAGGGTTTTTAACCAATCTTGTGCATCCAATAAGTGATTTTGTGTCATTGGTTGAACATTTAGGTCATTTTCGTCCTCCCAAGGCTTATTCTCGTCCAATTAGGGTTTTTAACAAATCTTGTGCATCCAATACGTACATTTGTGACATTGGTTGAACATTTAGGTCATTTTCGTCCTCCCAAGGCTTATTCTCGTCCAATTAGGGTTTTTAACCAATCTTGTGCATCCAATAAGTGATTTTGTGTCATTGGTTGAACATTTAGGTCATTTTCGTCCTCCCAAGGCTTATTCTCGTCCAATTACAGTTTTTAACCAATCTTGTGCATCCATTAAGTACATTTGTGTCATTGGTTGAACATTTAGGTCATTTTCGTCCTCCCAAGGCTTATTCTCGTCCAATTCGGGTTTTTAACCAATCTTGTGCATCCAATAAGTACATTTGTGTCATTGGTTGAACATTTACGTCATTTTCGTCCTCCCAAGGCTTATTCTCGTCCAGTTACGGTTTTTATCCAATCTTGTGCATCCAATAAGTGATTTTGTGTCATTGGTTGAACATTTAGGTCATTTTCGTCCTCCCAAGGCTTATTCTCGTCCAATTAGGGTTTTTAACCAATCTTGTGCATCCAATAAGTGATTTTGTGTCATTGGTTGAACATTTAGGTCATTTTCGTCCTCCCAAGGCTTATTCTCGTCCAATTAGGGTTTTTAACCAATCTTGTGCATCCAATAAATGATTTTGTGTCATTGGTTGAACATTTATGTCATTTTTGTCCTCCCAAGGCTTATTCTCGTCCAATTAGGGTTTTGAACCAATCTTGTGCATCCAATAAGTACATTTGTGTCATGGGTTAATCATTTAAGTCATTTTCGTCCTCCCAAGGCTTATTCTCGTCCAATTAGGGTTTTTAACCAATCTTTTGCATCCAATAAGTACATTTGTGTCATTGGTTGAACATTTAGGTCATTTTCGTCCTCCCAAGGCTTATTCTCGTCCAATTAGGGTTTTTAACCAATCTTGTGCATCCAATAAGTGATTTTGTGTCATTGGTTGAACATTTAGGTCATTTTCGTCCTCCCAAGGCTTATTCTCGTCCAATTAGGGTTTTTAACTAATCTTCTGCATCCAATAAGTGATTTTGTGTCATTGGTTGAACATTTAGGTCATTTTCGTCCTCCCTAGGCTTATTCTCGTCCAATTAGGGTTTTTAACCAATCTTGTGCATCCAATAAGTGATTTTGTGTCATTGATTAAACATTTAGGTCATTTTCGTCCTCCCTAGGCTTATTCTCGTCCAATTAGGGTTTTTAACCAATCTTGTGCATCCAATAAGTACATTTGTGTCATTGGTTGAACATTTAGGTCATTTTCGTCCTCCCTAGGCTTATTCTTTCCAATTAGGGTTTTTAACCAATCTTGTGCATCCAATAAGTGATTTTGTGTCATTGGTTGAACATTTAGGTCATTTTCGTCCTCCCAAGGCTTATTCTCGTCCAATTAGGGTTTTTAACCAATCTTGTGCATCCAATAAGTGATTTTGTGTCATTGGTTGAACATTTAGGTCATTTTCGTCCTCCCAAGGCTTATTCTCGTCCAATTAGGGTTTTTAACCAATCTTGTGCATCCAATAAGTACATTTGTGTCATTTGTTGAACATTTAGGTCATTTTCGTCCTCCTAAGGCTTATTCTCGTCCAATTAGGGCTTTTAACCAATCTTGTGCATCCAATAAGTACATTTGTGTCATTTGTTTAACATTTAGGTCATTTTCGTCCTCCCAAGGCTTATTCTCGTCCAATTAGGGTTTTTAACGAATCTTGTGCATCCAATAACTGATTTTGTGTCATTAGTTGAACATTTAGGTCATTTTTGTCCACTTAAGGCTTATTCTCGTCCAATTAGGGTTTTTAACCAATCTTGTGCATCCAATAAGTGATTTTGTGTCATTGGTTGAACATTTAGGTCATTTTCGTCCTCCCAAGGCTTATTCTCGTCCAATTAGGGTTTTTAACCAATCTAGTGCATCCAATAAGTGATTTTGTGTCATTGGTTGAACATTTAGGTCATTTTCGTCCTCCCTAGGCTTATTCTCGTCCAATTAGGGTTTGTAACCAATCTTGTGCATCCAATAAGTACATTTGTGTCATTGGTTGAACATTTAGGTCATTTTCGTCCTCCCAAGGCTTATTCTCGTCCAATTAGGGTTTTTAAACAATCTTGTGCATCCAATTAGTACATTTGTGTCATTGGTTGAACATTTAGGTCATTTTCGTCCTCCCAATGCTTATTCTCGTCCAATTAGGGTTTTTAACCAATCACGTGCATCCAATAAATGATTTTGTGTCATTGGTTGAACATTTAGGTCATTTTCGTCCTCCCAAGGCTTATTCTCGTCCAATTAGGGTTTTTAACCAATCTTGTGCATCCAATAAGTGATTTTGTGTCATTGGTTGAACATTTAGGTCATTTTCGTCCTCCCTAGGCTTATTCTCGTCCAATTAGGGTTTTTAAACAATCTTGTGAATCCAATAAGTGATTTTGTGCCATTGGTTGAACATTTAGGTCATTTTCGTCCTCCCAAGGCTTATTCTCGTCCAATTAGGGTTTTTAACCAATCTTGTGCATCCAATAAGTGATTTTGTGTCATTGGTTGAACATTTAGGTCATTTTCGTCCTCCCTAATCTTATTCTCTTCCAATTAGGGTTTTTTAACAATCTTGTGCATCCAATAAGTGATTTTGTGCCATTGGTTGAACATTTAGGTCATTTTCGTCCTCCCAAGGCTTATTCTCGTCCAATTAGGGTTTTTAATCAATCTTGTGCATCCAATAAGTACACTTGTTACATTGGTTGAACATTTAGGTCATTTTCGTCCTCCCAAGGCTTATTCTCGTCCAATTAGGGTTTTTAACCAATCTTGTGCATCAAATAAGTGATTTTGTGTCATTGGTTGAACATTTAGGTCATTTTCGTCCTCCCTAGGCTTATTCTCGTCTAATTAGGGTTTTTAATTAATCTTGTGCATCCAATAAGTGATTTTGTGTCATTGGTTGAACATTTAGGTCATTTTCGTCCTCCCTATGCTTATTCTTGTCCAATTAGGATTTTTAACAAATCTTGTGCATCCAATAAGTACAGTTGTGTCATTGGTTGAACATTTAGGTCATTTTCGTCCTCCCAAGGCTTATTCTCGTCCAATTAGGGTTTTTAACCAATCTTGTGCATCCAATAAGTGATTTTGTGTCATTGGTTGAACATTTAGGTCATTTTCGTCCTCCCTAGGCTTATTCTCGTACAATTAGGGTTTTTAACCAATCTTGTGCATCCAATAAGTACATTTGTGTCATTGGTTGAACATTTAGGTCATTTTCAACCTCCCAAGGCTTATTCTCGTCCAATTATGGTTTTTAACCATTCTTGTGCAATCAATAAGTGATTTTGTGTCATTGGTTGAACATTTAGGTCATTTTCGTCCTCCCTAGGCTTATTCTTGTCCAATTAGGGTTTTTAACCAATCTTGTGCATCCAATAAGTACATTTGTGTCATTGGTTGAACATTTAGGTCATTTTTTGTCCTCCCAAGGCTTATTCTCGTCCAATTAGGGTTTTTAACCAATCTTGTGCATCCAATAAGTGATTTTGTGTCATTGGTTGAACATTTAGGTCATTTTCGTCCTCCCAAGGCTTATTCTCGTCCAATTAGGGTTTTTAACCAATCTTGTGCATCCAATAATTGATTTTGTGTCATTGGTTGAACATTTAGGTCATTTTCGTCCTCCGCAGGCTTATTCTCGTCCAATTAGGGTTTTTAACCAATCTTGTGCATCCAATAAGTACATTTGTGTCATTGGTTGAACATTTAGGTCATTTTCGTCCTCCCAAGGCTTATTCTTGTCCAATTAGGGTTTTTAACCAATCTTGTGCATCCAATAAGTTATTTTGTGTTATTGGTTGAATATTTAGGTCATTTTCGTCCTCCCTAGGCTTATTCTCGTCCAATTAGGGTTTTTAACCAATCTTGTGCATCCAATAAGTGAGTTTGTTTCATTGGTTGAACATTTAGGTCATTTTCATCCTCCCTAGGCTTATTCTCGTCAAATTAGGGTTTTTAACCAATCTTGTGCATCCAATAAGTACATCTGTGTCATTGGTTGAACGTTTAGGTCATTTTCATCCTCCCAAGGCTTATTCTCGTCCAATTAGGGTTTTTAACCAATCTTGTGCATCCAATAAGTTATTTTGTGTCATTGGTTGAATATTTAGGTCATTTTCGACCTCCCAAGGCTTATTCTCGTCCAATTAGGGTTTTTAACCAATCTTGTGCATCCTATAAGTACATTTGTATCATTGGTTGAACATTTAGGTCATTTTCGACCTCCCAAGGCTTATTCTCGTCCAATTAGGGTTTTTTATCAATCTTGTGCATCCAATAAGTACATTTGTGTCATTGAATGAACATTTAGGTCTTTTTCGTCCTCCCAAGGCTTATTCTCATCCAATTAGGGTTTTTAACCAATCTTGTGCATCCTATAAGTACATTTGTATCATTGGTTGAACATTTAGGTCATTTTCGACCTCCCAAGGCTTATTCTCGTCCAATTGGGGTTTTTTTACCAATCTTGTGCATCCAATAAGTGATTTTGTGTCATTCGTTGAACATTTAGGTCATTTTTCGTCCTCCCAAGGCTTATTCTCGTCCAATTAGGGTTTTTAACCAATCTTGTGCATCCAATAAGTTATTTTGTGTCATTGGTTGAATATTTAGGTTATTTTCGTCCTCCCTAGGATTATTCTCGTCCAAATAGGGTTTTTAACAAATCTTGTGCATCCAATAAGTGATTTTGTGTCATTGGTTGAACATTTATGTCATTTTCATCCTCCCTAGGCTTATTCTCGTCAAATTAGGGTTTTTAACCAATCTTCTGCATCCAATAAGTACATTTGTGTCATTGGTTGAACATTTAGGTCATTTTCGTCCCCCCAAGGCTTATTCTCGTCCAATTAGGGTTTTTAACCAATCTTGTGCATCCAATAAGTGATTTTGTGTCATTGGTTGAACATTTAGGTCATTTTCGTCCTCCCAAGGCTTATTCTCGTCCATTTAGGGTTTTTAACCAATCTTGTGCATCCAATAAGTGATTTCGTGTCATTGGTTGAACATTTAGGTCATTTTCGTCCTCCCAAGGCTTATTCTCGTCCAATTAGGGTTTTTAACCAATCTTGTGCATCCAATAAGTGATTTTGTGTCATTGGTTGAACATTTAGGTCATTTTCGTCCTCCCTAAGCTTATTCACGTCCAATTAGGGTTTTTAACCAATCTTGTGCATCCAATAAGTACACTTGTGTCATTGGTTGAACATTTAGGTCATTTTCGTCCTCCCAAGGCTTATTCTCGTCCAATTAGGGTTTTTAACCAATCTTGTGCATCCAATAAGTGATTTTGTGTCATTGGTTGAAGATTTAGGTCATTTTCGTCCTCCCTAGGCTTATTCTCGTCAAATTAGGGTGTTTAACCAATCTTTTGCATCCAATAAGTACATTTGTGTCATTGGTTGAACATTTAGGTCATTTTCGTCCTCCCAAGGCTTATTCTCAGCAAATTAGGGTTTTTAACCAATCTTGTGCATCCAATAAGTACATTTGTGTCATTGGTTGAACATTTAGGTCATTTTCGTCCTCCCAAGGTTTATTCTCGTCCAATTAGGGTTTTTAACCAATCTTGTGCATCCAATAAGTTATTTTGTGTCATTCGTTGAATATTTAGGTCATTTTAGACCTCCCAAGGCTTATTCTCGTCCAATTGGGGTTTTTTTACCAATCTTGGCATCCAATAAGTGATTTTGTGTCATTGGTTGAACATTTAGGTCATTTTCGTCCTCCCTAGGCTTGTTCTCGTCAAATTAGGGTTTTTAACCAATCTTGTGCATCCAATAAGTGATTTTGTGTGATTGGTTAAACATTTAGGTCATTTTCGTCCTCCCTAGGCTTATTCTCGTCCAATTAGGGTTTTTTACCAATCTTGTGCATCCAATAAGTACATTTGTGTCATTGGTTGAACATTTAGGTCTTTTTCGTCCTCCCAAGGCTTATTCTCGTCCAATTAGGGTTTTTAACCAATCTTGTGCATCCTATAAGTACATTTGTATCATTGGTTGAACATTTAGGTCATTTTCGACCTCCCAAGGCATATTCTCGTTCAATTGGGTTTTTTTTTACCAATCTTGTGCATCCAATAAGTGATTTTGTGTCATTGGTTGAACATTTAGGTCATTTTCATCCTCCCTAGGCTTATTCTCGTCAAATTAGGGTTTTTAACCAATCTTCTGCATCCAATAGGTACATTTGTGTCATTGGTTGAACATTTAGGTCATTTTCGTCCTCCCAAGGCTTATTCTCGTCCAATTAGGGTTTTTAACCAATCTTGTGCATCCAATAAGTGATTTTGTGTCATTGGTTGAACATTTAGGTCATTTTCGTCCTCCCAAGGCTTATTCTCGTCCAATTAGGGTTTTGAACCAATCTAGTGCATCCAATAAGTACATTTGTGTCATTAGTTGAACATTTAGGTAATTTTCGTCCTCCCAAGTCTTATTCTCGTCCAATTAAGGTTTTTAACCAATCTTATGCATCCAATAAGTACATTTGTGTCATTGGTTGAACATTTAAGTCATTTTCGTCCTCCCAAGGCTTATTCTCGTCCAGTTAGGGTTTTTAACCAATCTTGTGCATCCAATAAGTACATTTGTGTCATTGGTTGAACATTTAGGTCATTTTCGTCCTCCCAAGGCTTATTCTCGTCCAATTAGGGTTTTTAACCAATCTTGTGCATCCAATAAGTGATTTTGTGTCATTGGTTGATCATTTAGGTCATTTTTGTCCTCCCAAGGCTTATTCTCGTCCAATTAGGGTTTTTAACCAATCTTGTGCATCCAATAAGTGATTTTGTGTCATTGGTTGAACATTTAGGTCATTTTCGTCCTCCCAAGGCTTATTCTCGTCCAATTAGGGTTTTTAACCAATCTTGTGCATCCAATAAGTGATTTTGTGTCATTGGTTGAACATTTAGATCATTTTCGTCCTCCCAAGGCTTATTCTCGTCCAATTAGGGTTTTTAACCAATCTTCTGCATCCAATAAGTGATTTTGTGTCATTGGTTGAACATTTAGGTCATTTTCATCCTCCCAAGGCTTATTCTCGTCCAATTAGGGTTTTTAACCAATCTTGTGCATCCAATAAGTGATTTTGTGTCATTGGTTGAACATTTAGGTCATTTTCGTCCTCCCAAGGCTTATTCTCGTCCAATTAGGGTTTTTAACCAATCTTGTGCATCCAATAAGTGATTTTGTGTCATTGGTTGAACATTTAGGTCATTTTCGTCCTCCCAAGGCTTATTCTCGTCCAATTAGGGTTTTTAACAAATCTTGTGCATCCAATTAGTACATTTGTGTCATTGGTTGAACATTTAGGTCATTTTCGTCCTCCCTAGGCTTATTCTCGTCCAATTACGGTTTTTAACCAATCTTGTGCATCCAATAAGTGATTTGGTGTCATTGGTTGAACATTTAGGTCATTTTCGTCCTCCCAAGGCTTATTCTCGTCCAATTAGGGTTTTTAACCAATCTTGTGCATCCAATAAGTGATTTTGTGTCATTGGTTGAACATTTAGGTCATTTTCGTCCTCCCAAGGCTTATTCTCGTCCAATTAGGGTTTTTACCCAATTTTGTGCATCCAATAAGTGATTTTGTGTCATTGGTTGAACATTTAGGTCATTTTCGTCCTCCCAAGGCTTATTCTCGTCCAATTAGGGTTTTTAACCAATCTTGTGCATCCAATAAGTGATTTTGTGTCATTGGTTGAACATTTAGGTCATTTTCGTCCTCCCTAGGCTTATTCTCTTCCAATTAGGGGTTTTAACCAATCTTGTGCATCCAATAAGTACATTTGTGTCATTGGTTGAACATTTAGGTCATTTTCGTCCTCCCAAGGCTTATTCTCGTCCAATTAGGGTTTTTAACCAATCTTGTGCATCCAACAAGTACATTTGTGTCATTGGTTGAACATTTAGGTCATTTTTGTTCTCCCAAGGCTTATTCTCGTCCAATTAGGGTTTTTAACCAATCTTGTGCATCCAATAAGTGATTTTGTGTCATTGGTTGAACATTTAGGTCATTTTCGTCCTCCCAAGGCTTATTCTCGTCCAATTAGGGTTTTTAACCAATCTTGTGCACCCAATAAGTACATTTGTGTCATTGGTTGATCATTTAGGTCATTTTCGTCCTCCCAAGGCTTATTCTCGTCCAATTAGGGTTTTTAACCAATCTTGTGCATCCAATAAGTGATTTTGTGTCATTGGTTGAACATTTAGGTCATTTTCGTCCTCCCAAGGCTTATTCTCGTCCAATTAGGGTTTTTTACCAATCTTGTGCATCCAATAATTGATTTTGTGTCATTGGTTGAACATTTAGGTCATTTTCGTCCTCCCAAGGCTTATTCTCGTCCAATTAGGGTTTTTAACCAATCTTGTGCATCCAATAAGTACATTTGTGTCATTGGTTGAACATTTAGGTCATTTTCATCATCCCAAGGCTTATTCTCGTCCAATTAGGGTTTTTAACCAATCTTGTGCATCCAATAAGTACATTTATGTCATTGGTTGAACATTTAGGTTATTTTCGTCCTCCCAAGGCTTATACTCGTCCAATAAGGGTTTTTAACCAATCTTGTGCATCCAATAAGTGATTTTGTGTCATTGGTTGAACATTTACGTCATTTTCGTCCTCCGAAGGCTTATTCTTGTCCAATTAGGGTTTTTAACCAATCTCGTGCATCCAATAATTACATTTGTGTCAATTGTTGAACATTTAGGTCATTTTCGTCCTCCCTAGGCTTATTCTCGTCCAATTAGGGTTTTTAACCAATCTTGTGCATCCAATAAGTGATTTTGTGTCATTGGTTGAACATTTAGGTCATTTTCGTCCTCCCTAGGCTTATTCTCGTCCAATTAGGGTTTTGAACCAATCTTGTGCATCCAATAAGTGATTTTGTGTCAATGGTTGAATAATTAGGTCATTTTCGTCCTCCCTAGGCTTATTCTCGTCCAATTAGGGTTTTTAACCAATCTTGTGCATCCAATAAGTGATTTTGTGTCATTGGTTGAACATTTAGGTCATTTTCGTCCTCCCTAGGCTTATTCTCGTCCAATTAGGGTTTTGAACAAATATTGTGCATCCAATAAGTGATTTTGTGTCATTGGTTGAACATTTAGGTCATTTTCGTCCTCCCTAGGCTTATTCTCGTCCAATTAGGGTTTTTAACCAATCTTGTGCATCCAATAAGTGATTTTGTGTCATTGGTTGAACATTTAGGTCATTTTCTGCCTCCCTAGGCTTATTCTCGTCCAATTAGGGTTTTTAACCAATCTTGTGCATCCAATAAGTGATTTTGTGTCATTGGTTGAACATTTAGGTCATTTTCGTCCTCCCTAGGCTTATTCTCGTCCAATTAGGGTTTTTAACCAATCTTGTGCATCCAATAAGTGATTTTATGTCATTGGTTGAACATTTGGGTCATTTTCGTCCTCCCTAGGCTTATTCTCGTCCAATTAGGGTTTTTAACCAATCTTGTGCATCCAATAAGTGATTTTGTGTCATTGGTTGAACATTTAGGTCATTTTCGTCCTCCCTAGGCTTATTCTCGTCCAATTAGGGTTTTTAACCAATCTTGTGCATCCAATAAGTGATTTTGTGTCATTGGTTGAACATTTAGGTCATTTCCGTCCTCCCAAGGCTTATTCTCGTCCAATTAGGGTTTTTAACCAATCTTGTGCATCCAATAAGTAATTTTGTGTCATTGGTTGAACATTTTGGTCATTTTCGTCCTCCGAAAGCTTATTCTCGTCCAATTAGGGTTTTTAACCAATCTTGTGCTTCCAATAAGTGATTTTGTGTCATTGGTTGAACATTTAGGTCCTTTTGGTCCTCCCTAGGCTTATTCTCGTCCAATTAGGGTTTTTAACCAATCTTGTGCATCCAATAAGTGATTTTGTGTCATTGGTTGAACATTTAGGTCATTTTCGTCCTCCCTAGGCTTATTCTCGTCCAATTAGGGTTTTTTTACCAATCTTGTGCATCCAATAAGTGATTTTGTGTCATTGGTTGAACATTTAGGTCATTTTCGTCCTCCCTAGGCTTATTCTCGTCCAATTAGGGTTTTTAACCAATCTTGTGCATCCAATAAGTGATTTTGTGTGATTGGTTAAACATTTAGGTCATTTTCGTCCTCCCTAGGCTTATTCTCGTCCAATTAGGGTTTTTTACCAATCTTGTGCATCCAATAAGTACATTTGTGTCATTGGTTGAACATTTAGGTCTTTTTCGTCCTCCCAAGGCTTATTCTCGTCCAATTAGGGTTTTTAACCATTCTTGTGCATCCAATAAGTGAGTTTTTTTCACTGGTTGAACATTTAGGTCATTTTCATCCTCCCTAGGCTTATTCTCGTCAAATTAGGGTTTTTAACCAATCTTCTGCATCCAATAAGTACATTTGTGTCATTGGTTGAACATTTAGGTCATTTTCGTCCTCCTAAGGCTTATTCTCGTCCAATTAGGGTTTTTAACCAATCTTGTGCGTCCAATAAGTGATTTTGTGTCATTCGTTGAACATTTAAGTCATTTTCGTCCTCCCTAGGCTTATTCTCGTCCAATTAGGGTTT
>JBBPBP010001213.1:0-13106 GCA_037974735.1 Cicer chorassanicum
GCTTATTCTCGTCCAATTAGGGTTTTTAACCAATCTTTTGCATCCAATAAGTGATTTTGTGTCATTGGTTGAACATTTAGATCATTTTCGTCCTCCCTAGGCTTATTCTCGTCCAATTAGGGGTTTTAACCAATCTTGTGCATCCAATAAGTACATTTGTGTCATTGGTTGAACATTTAGGTCATTTTCGTCCTCTCAATGCTTATTCTCGTCCAATTAGGGTTTTTAACCAATCTTTTGCATCCAATAAGTGATTTTGTGTCATTGGTTGAACATTTAGGTCATTTTCGTCCTCCCAAGGCTTATTCTCGTCGAATTAGGGTTTTTAACGAATCTTGTGCATCCAATAAGTGATTTTGTGTCATTGGTTGATCATTTAGGTCATTTTCGTCATCCCTAGGCTTATTCTCGTGCAATTAGGGTTTTGAACCAATCTTGTGCATCCAATATGTACATTTGTTTCATTGGTTGAACATTTAGGTCATTTTCGTCCTCCCAATGCTTATTCTCGTCCAATTAGGGTTTTTAACCAATCTTGTGCATCCAATAAGTGATTTTGTGTCATTGGTTGAACATTTAGGTCATTTTCGTCATCCCTAGGCTTATTCTCGTCCAATTAGTGTTTTGAACCAATCTTGTGCATCCAATATGTACATTTGTGTCATTGGTTGAACATTTAGGTCATTTTCGTCCTCCCAATGCTTATTCTCGTCCAATTAGGGTGTTTAACCAATCTTGTGCATCTAATAAGTGATTTTGTGTCAGTGGTTGAAAATTTAGGTCATTTTCGTACTCCTAAGGCTTATTCTCGTCCAATTACAGTTTTTAACCAATCTTGTGCATCCAATAAGTACATTTGTGTCATTGGTTGAACATTTAGGTCATTTTCGTCCTCCCAACGCTTATTCTCGTCCAATTAGGGTTTTTAACCAATCTTGTGGATCCAATAAGTGATTTTGTGTCATTGGTTGAACATTTAGGTCATTTTCGTCCTTGTTGACACCTAATTTTGTCCGCTTGTTATTTATTTATCTATTTATTTATTTTTTACTTTTTATTAAAAAAAAAGGGAAATAATAATAATAAATGTATAGAAATATAAAAATAAAAATAAATAATTAGGCCTTTAAACTTTAAACAATCACATTTATTCCCAGTTTTTTGCCTCTAATTCTTTTTTAGACTCTTTTCTAAAAAATAGAAAAATAAAGAAAATATATAAAAATATATAAAAAAATAATTAAAAAATAATAAATATACATAATTGTATGAAAGAAACTGAAAAGAAATGAATTGATGGTCATAAAAATCGGTATAATGAGGATCAATTGAATGGATTGATGGTCATAAAAATCGGTATAATGATAATCAATTGAAAGAAAAGAAACCACAAAGAAAGAGATTAATAGTAATAAAATGGTGATCAATTGACAATTATTCCCTTGTCTATTGTAACCTACACCCGAAAGACCTATAAATAATCGATAGTAAGAGTGGAAGGGGAGGACATTTTGAGAGCACAAAAAAGAAAGAAGAGAGAATAACAGGCGAGAAAGGAGCAGAGAATCTGGTCTTAGGAAAATCAGTCCAGCAAGAAACTACTTCAGTAGTAAGGTATCTATTCTCTAAATTTCTTCTTATTAGTCTTTATATTGATCCCTTTACAAAATGTTCTTTTTTTTCTTTCTCTTTTTTTTCTATTTATACAAAAAATAAACTCGTGTGTTAAGCTTTCATTTTTCTAAGGTTGTCTGTTCTTAAAATTGTTTTCTTTGCATCACAAAATACTAGAAAAATATAACTAATTGATGCTAATAAACCAATCACCAAGAAAACGAATTTTACCGCATCGTAATGTTGAATATATAGCTCATATCACGTATCTATCAAAATAACAAAAAGATCGTAACAACAAATAAATAGTTTTTTCCATTAGGATTAGAATTAATAGTCACTGCCGCCGGATGAAATTCATCCTCGCTCGCCGCGTCACATCTCCCCTTTTTTTTTTGTTATTATTATATTTTCGTTACGTTGTTTATTTAACAAAAATTAATTTTTCTTTAAAAATAAAAAGATCCAATCCGCGAATAAACATCTCATCTTTTTTTTTTTTTTGTTATTATTATTATTATTATCACTATTACCATTATTACTATTATTATTATTATCACTATTATGCTGTTAATTTATTTTGATATGTATATATATAAAGTAAAATTAATAATAAAATCAGTTAACACATAAATATTTTCTACCCAAGAACTACGTGTGTTTTGATTTCCCTATTGCACCTGGGGATACGTAGGAGCAAGGGATACGTAGGAGCAAGGTTTTTTCTTTGTCAAACCAAATTAATAAAAAAAAATATTTTTCCTTCTTTTATTAATGTAAATAATTTTTTTTTATTATTCTTTTTGGGGTAAAAATAAATGAATAAATAAATAAATCGTTTGTATACAATTAATTATAGGGTAACCGTTTAACGGACGTTGTAGGGTGCTAATACCTTCCCTACTCGTAATCGACTCCCGAATCCGAATTTTTGGTTCAAAAATAATTATTTTAGGTTTTATCCAATTTTTCCTTTGAATAAAATAAAATTGGTGGCGACTCCTTTTTCGCGAAAAAAATTGGACGCGACAGCTGGCGACTCCGCTGGGGACTTTCGAGAGTCAAGCCCAATTTAATTAATTGTATATGATTATTTATTATTTTATTTATATTACCCCAATTGTTTTATTTGTTTTGATATATTGTTAATATAATTATATATGTCTTGTTAATTTATTTTCATTGTGGCTATTTTTTTTATTTTACTATACACTACCCTAACACGACACACACTTATGAGTGGGCTCTATACCCGGGCTGAGTGCAACCTAAGATAAGTTAGAGACTGTGTAATGATAATCTTCTGGATGTACATCCTGTTTGGTTGTCATGAAAGTCTCACCTAGAGTTGACCTTTTTCTAGAATATTTCCATTTTAATAGTTTACCTATTAATTGGTTTAATATTTTAGAATTGAGTTGTGTGCTCTAGGAGCCAATTTAGAACTATAGAGCCACCAATTGTAAAGGTTCACATTACAAAAAAAAAAACCATCAAATAAAAAAGAACCATGTAGGACACATGTATATATGAAAAAAAAAATACCCTATCTATATCCCATATTCATCATAATGCATTGCATAATCATGCATGTTTCATCTTTTATTTCATTTTACAACATGTTGTTTTTCTTTTTCTACTCATTTTTTAAGAAAAATTAATTGCATATTAGGAAGTAATCAAATGTTTCAGTTAAATGCACAATCATTGCATTCATTTTTTTTTTACATTCTCATAACATTTTCCTTCAACAAAAAAAATAAAATAAAAAAAGTAAAAAAAGAAAGCAAAAAAAAAACAAGCAAAAAAAGAATGAAAAAAAAAGTATCATGATATCCCTACCGAACATGTTCTCGAGCTAAAATCATGGATGAATTGAAGCATACAAAGATGATCTAAACCAACTGAAAGACCCTATGGCTAAAAGCTTGGAAATATTACAAACCATCAATACTTGAAATCCTGGGAACCCTTCACGGAAAAAAGTATATCACGAAGAACTCATGTTTACCCCTTGATTTCATAAGTCTAACAATTTTTACCTTTTAGTCTACTTTTTGGTCAACCACGAGTCACTTGTCCACAAGATTTGAACCTGATACTGATGAGATTCATATTTATCCTCCACCCTCTACTTCTGGGTCATGGACATATTTTTTTTGGCTTTCCGCCACAGGTGAACCTCTAGAAGTTGGGTCGTCTATGTTGAAATTTAATCACTATAGCTTATTACTTTGATGCCATGAAAAATTCATCAATCTAAAGAAAAATGTCAAATCTTGCATGATCCTTTAAGGACAATTGAAAAAAAAACATCTACTAGACATTATGTTGAAGACATTGACGAGGTTGCATATAGTTTCTGAGTTTATCCAAGGGGAAAAGTCAACAATGAAGATATTATCAAGTTCTCTCAATTTGATTCTAAAGCACTGATAATATTGCTAAGTATAAAGTTTTATGATACTTTATTATATTGACACATTCTTGTTTCCTTAGGGAGGACGAAAATGACCTAAATGTTCAACCAATGACACAAATGTACTTATTGGATGCACAAGATTGGTTAAAATCCCTAATTGGATGAGAATAAGCCTTGGGAGGACAAAAATGACCTAAATGTTCAACCAATGACACAAAATCACTTATTGGATGCACAAGATTGGTTAAAACCCCTAATTGGACGAGAATAAGCATTGGGTGGACGAAAATGACCTAAATGTTCAACCAATGACACAAATGTACTAATTGGATGCACAAGATTGGTTAAAAACCCTAATTGGACGAGAATAAGCATTGGGAGGACAAAAATGACCTAAATGTTCAACCAATGACACAAATGTACTTATTGGATGCACAAGATTGGTTAAAAACCCTAATTGGATGAGAATAAGCCTAGGGTGGACGAAAATGACCTAAATGTTCAACCAATGACACAAAATCACTTATTGGATGCACTAGATTGGTTAAAAACCCTAATTGGACGAGGAAAAAGCCTTGGGAGGACGAAAATGACCTAAATGTTCGACCAATGACACAAATGTACTTATTGGATGCACAAGATTGGTTAAAAACTCTAATTGGACGAGAATAAGCCTAGGGAGGACGAAAATGACCTAAATGTTCAACCAATGACACAAATGTACTTATTGGATGCACAAGATTGGTTAAAACCCCTAATTGGACGAGAATAAGCCTTGGGAGGACAAAAATGACCTAAATGTTCAACCAATGACAAAAAATCACTTATTGGATGCACAAGATTGGTTAAAAACCCTAATTGGACGAGAATAACCATTGGGAGGACGAAAATGACCTAAATGTTCAACCAATGACATAAATGTACTTATTGGATGCACAAGATTGGTTAAAAACCCTAATTGGACGAGAATAAGCCTAGGGAGGACGAACATGACCTAAATGTTCAACCAATGACACAAAATCACTTATTGGATGCACTAGATTGGTTAAAAACCCTAATTGGACGAGAATAAGCCTTGGGAGGACGAAAATGACCTAAATGTTCAACCAATGACACAAATGTACCAATTGGATGCACAAGATTGGTTAAAACCCCTAATTGGACGAGAATAAGCCTAGGGAGGACGAAAATGACCTAAATGTTCAACCAATGACACAAATGTACTTATTGGATGCACAAGATTGGTTAAAACCCCTAATTGGACGAGAATAAGCCTTGGGAGGACAAAAATGGCCTAAATGTTCAACCAATGACACAAAATCACTTATTGGATGCACAAGATTGGTTAAAAACCCTAATTGGACGAGAATAAGCATTGGGAGGACGAAAATGACCTAAATGTTCAACCAATGACACAAATGTACTAATTGGATGCACAAGATTGGTTAAAAACCCTAATTGGACGAGAATAAGCCTAGGGAGGACGAAAATGACCTAAATGTTCAACCAACGACAATGTACTTATTGGATGCACAAGATTGGTTAAAACCCCTAATTGGACGAGAAAAAGCCTAGGGAGGACGAAAATGACCTAAATGTTCAACCAATGACACAAAATCACTTATTGGATGCACAAGATTCGTTAAAAACCCTAATTGGACGAGAATAAGCATTGGGAGGACGAAAATGACCTAAATGTTCAACCAATGACACAAAATCACTTATTGGATGCACAAGATTGGTTAAAAACCCTAATTGGACGAGAATAAGCCTTGAGAGGACGAAAATGACCTAAATGTTCAACCAATGACACAAAATTACTTATTGGATGCACAAGATTGGTTAAAAACCCTAATTGGACGAGAATAAGACTAGGTAGGATGAAAATGACCTAAATGTTCAACCAATGACACAAAATCACTTATTGGATGCACAAGATTGGTTAAAAACCCTAATTGGACGAGAATAAGCCTTGGGAGGACGAAAATGACCTAAATGTTCAACCAATGACACAAAATCACTTATTGGATGCACAAGATTGGTTAAAAACCCTAACTGGACGAGAATAAGCCTAGGGAGGACGAAAATGACCTAAATGTTCAACCAATGACATAAAATCACTTATTGGATGCACTAGATTGGTTTAAAACCCTAATTGGACGAGAATAAGCATTCGAAGGACGAAAATGACTTAAATGTTCAACCAATGACACAAAATCACTTATTGGATGCACAAGATTGGTTAAAAACCCTAATTGGACGAGAATAAGCATTCAGAGGACGAAAATGACATAATGTTCAACCAATGACACAAAATCACTTATTGGATGCACAAGATTGGTTAAAAACCCTAATTGGACGAGAATAAGCCTTGGGAGGACGAAAATGACCTAAATGTTCAACCAATGACACAAAATCACTTATTGGATGCACAAGATTGGTTAGAAACCCTAATTCGACGAGAATAATCCTTAGGAGGACGAAAATGACCTAAATGTTCAACCAATGACACAAAATCACTTATTGGATGCACAAGATTGGTTAAAAACCCTAATTGGACGAGAATAAGCCTTGGGAGGACGAAAATGACCTAAATGTTCAACCAATGACACAAAATCACTTATTGGATGCACAAGATTGGTTAAAAACCCTACTTGGGCGAGAATAAGCCTTGGGAGGACGAAAATGACCTAAATGTTCAACCAATGACACAAAATCACTTATTGGATGCACAAGATTGGTTAAAAACCCTAATTGGACGAGAATAAGCCTTGGGAGGACGAAAATGACCTAAATGTTCAACCAATGACACAAAATCACTTATTGGATGCACAAGATTGGTTAAAAACCCTAATTGGACGAGAATAAGCCTTGGGAGGACGAAAATGACCTAAATGTTCAACCAATGACACAAAATCACTTATTGGATGCACAAGATTGGTTAAAAACCCTAATATGACGAGAATAAGCCTTGGGAGGACGAAAATGACCTAAATGTTCAACCAATGACACAAAATCACTTATTGGATGCACAAGATTGGTTAAAAACCCTAATTGGACGAGAATAAGCATTGGGAGGACGAAAATGACCTAAATGTTCAACCAATGACACAAATGTACTTATTGGATGCACAAGATTGGTTAAAATCCCTAATTGGACGAGAATAAGCCATGGGAGGACGAAAATGACCTAAATGTTCAACCAATGACACAAATGTACTAATTGGATGCACAAGATTGGTTAAAAACCCTAATTGGACGAGAATAAGCATAGGGAGGACGAAAATGACCTAAATGTTCAACCAATGACACAAATGTACTTATTAATTGCACAAGATTGGTTAAAACCCCTAATTGGACGAGAAAAAGCCTTGGGAGGACAAAAATGACCTAAATGTTCAACCAATGACACAAAATCACTTATTGGATGCACAAGATTGGTTAAAAACCCTAATTGGACGAGAATAAGCATTGGGAGGACGAAAATGACCTAAATGTTCAACCAATGACACAAATGTACTTATTGGATGCACAAGATTGGTTAAAAACCCTAATTGGACGAGAATAAGCCTAGGGAGGACGAACATGACCTAAATGTTCAACCAATGACACAAAATCACTTTTTGGATGCACTAGATTGGTTAAAAACCCTAATTGGACGAGAATAAGCCTTGGGAGGACGAAAAATGACCTAAATGTTCAACCAATGACACAAATGTACTAATTGGATGCACAAGATTGGTTAAAAACCCTAATTGGACGAGAATAAGCATAGGGAGGACGAAAATGACCTAAATGTTCAACCAATGACACAAATGTACTTATTAATTGCACAAGATTGGTTAAAACCCCTAATTGTACGAGAAAAAGCCTTGGGAGGACAAAAATGACCTAAATGTTCAACCAATGACACAAATGTACTTATTGGATGCACAAGATTGGTTAAAAACCCAAATTGGACGAGACTAAGCCTTGGGAGGACGAAAATGACCTAAATGTTCAACCAATGACACAAAATCACTTATTGGATGCACAAGATTGGTTAAAAACCCTAATTGGACGAGAATAAGCATTGGGAGGACGAAAATGACCTAAATGTTCAACCAATGACACAAATGTACTTATTGGATGCACAAGATTGGTTAAAAACCCTAATTGGACGAGAATAAGCCTAGGGAGGACGAACATGACCTAAATGTTCAACCAAATACACAAAATCACTTTTTGGATGCACTAGATTGGTTAAAAACCCTAATTGGACGAGAATAAGCCTTGGGAGGACGAAAATGACCTCAATGTTCAACCAATGACACAAAATCACTTTTTGGATGCACTAGATTGGTTAAAACCCCTAATTGGACGAGAATAAGCCTTGGGAGGACAAAAATGACCTAAATGTTAAACCAATGACACAAAATCACTTATTGGATGCACAAGATTGGTTAAAAACCCTAATTGGACGAGAATAAGCATTGGGAGGACGAAAATGACCTAAATGTTCAACCAATGACACAAATGTACTAATTGGATGCACAAGATTGGTTAAAAACCCTAATTGGACGAGAATAAGCCTAGGGAGGACGAACATGACCTAAATGTTCAACCAATGACACAAAATCACTTATTGGATGCACTAGATTGGTTAAAAACCATAATTGGACGAGAATTAGCCTTGGGAGGACGAAAATTACCTAAATGTTCAACCAATGACACAAATGTACTAATTGGATGCACAAGATTGGTTAAAAACCCTAATTGGACGAGAATAAGCCTAGGGAGGACGAAAATGACCTAAATGTTCAACCAATGACACAAATGTACTTATTGGATGCACAAGATCGGTTAAAACCCCTAATTGGACGAGAATAAGCCTAGAGAGGACGAAAATGACCTAAATGTTCAACCAATGACACAAAATCATTTATTGGATGCACAAGATTGGTTAAAAACCCTAATTGGACGAGAATAAGCCTAGGCAGGACGAAAATGACCTAAATGTTCAACCAATGACACAAATGTACTTATTGGATACACAAGATTGGTTAAAAACCCTAATTAGACGAGAATAAGCATTGGGAGGACGAAAATGACCTAAATGTTCAACCAATGACACAAATGTACTTAATGGATGCACAAGATTAGTTAAAAACCCTAATTGGACGAGAATAAGCATTGGGAGGACGAACATAACCTAAATGTTCAACCAATGACACAAATGTACTAATTGGATGCACAAGATTGGTTAAAAACCCTAATTGGACGAGAATAAGCCTAGGGAGGACGAAAATGACCTAAATGTTCAACCAATGACACAAATGTACTTATTGGATGCACAAGATTGGTTAAAACCCCTAATTGGACGAGAAAAAGCCTAGGGAGGACGAAAATGACCTAAATGTTCAACCAATGACACAAATGTACTTATTGGATGCACAAGATTGGTTAAAAACCCTAATTGGACGAGAATAAGCCTTGGGAGGACCAAAATGACCTAAATGTTCAACCATTGACACAAAAGCACTTATGGGATGCACAAGATTCGTTAAAAACCCTAATTGGACGAGAATAAGCCTTGGGAGGACGAAAATGACCTAAATGTTCAACCAATGACACAAATGTACTTATTGGATGCACAAGATTGGTTAAAAACCCTAATTGGACGAGAATAAGCCTTTGGAGGACGAAAATGACCTAAATGTTCAACAAACGACACAAAATCACTTATTGGATGCACAAAATTGGTTAAAAACCCTAATTGGACGAGAATAAGCTTTGGGAGGACGAAAATGACCTAAATGTTCAACCAATGACACAAATGTACTAATGGGATGCACAAGATTGGTTAAAAACCCTAATTGGTCGAGAATAAGCCTTGGGAGGACGAAAATGACCTAAATGTTCAACCAATGACACAAAATCACTTATTGGATGCACAAGATTGGTTAAAAACCCTAATTGGACGAGAATAAGCCTTGGGAGGACGAAAATGACCTAAATGTTCAACCAATGACACAAATGTACTTATTGGATGCACAAGATTGGTTAAAAACTCTAATTGGACGAGAATAAGCCTAGGGAGGACGAAAATGACCTAAATGTTTAACCAATGACACAAAATCACTTATTGGATGCACAAGATTGGTTAAAAACCCTAATTGGACGAGAATAAGCCTTGGGAGGACGAAAATGACCTAAATGTTCAACCAATGACACAAATGTACTTATTAGATGCACAAGATTGGTTAAAACCCCTAATTGGACGAGAAAAAGCCTAGGGAGGACGAAAATGACCTAAATGTTGAACCAATGACACAAATGTACTTATTGGATGCACAAGATTGGTTAAAAACCCTAATTGGACGAGAATAAGCCTAGGGAGGACGAAAATGACCTAAATGTTCAACCAATGACACAAATGTACTTATTGGATGCACAAGATTGGTTAAAATCCCTAATTGGACGAGAATAAGCCTTGGGAGGACAAAAATGACCTAAATGTTCAACCAATGACACAAAATCACTTATTGGATGCACAAGATTGGTTAAAAACCCTAATTGGACGAGAATAAGCATTGGGAGGACGAAAATGACCTAAATGTTCAACCAATGACACAAATGTACTTATTGGATGCACAAGATTGGATAAAAACCCTAATTGGACGAGAATAAGCCTAGAGAGGACGAAAATGACCTAAATGTTCAACCAATGACACAAATGTACTTGTTGGATGCACATGATTGGTTAAAACCCCTAATTGGACGAGAATAAGCCTTGGGAGGACGAAAATGACCTAAATGTTCAACCAATGACACAAAATCACTTATTGGATGCACAAGATTGGTTAAAAACCCTAATTGGACGAGAATAAGCATTGGGAGGACGAAAATGACCTAAATGTTCAACCAATGACACAAATGTACTAATTGGATGCACAAGATTGGTTAAAAACCCTAATTGGACGAGAATAAGCCTAGGGAGAACGAAAATGACCTAAATGTTCAACCAATGAAAATGTACTTATTGGATGCACAAGATTGGTTAAAACCCCTAATTGGACGAGAAAAAGCCTAGGGAGGACGAAAATGACCTAAATGTTCAACCAATGACACAAAATCACTTATTGGATGCACAAGATTCATTAAAAACCCTAATTGGATGAGAATAAGCCTTGGGAGGACGAAAATGACCTAAATGTTCAACCAATGACACAAAATCACTTATTGGATGCACAAGATTTGTTAAAAACCCTAATTGGACGAGAATAAGCATTGGGAGGACGAAAATGACCTAAATGTTCAACCAATGACACAAATGTACTAATTGGATGCACAAGATTGGTTAAAAACCCTAATTGGACGAGAATAAGCCTAGGGAGGACGAAAATGACCTAAATGTTCAACCAATGACACAAAAGTACTTATTGGATGCACAAGATTGGTTAAAACCCCTAATTGGACGAGAAAAAGCCTAGGGAGGACGAAAATGACCTAAATGTTCAACCAATGACACAAATGTACTTATTGGATGCACAAGATTGGTTAAAACCCCTAATTGGACGAGAAAAAGCCTAGGGAGGACGAAAATGACCTAAATGTTCAACCAATGACACAAATGTACTTATTGGATGCACAAGATTGGTTAAAAACCCTAATTGGACGAGGATAAGCCTAGGGAGGACGAAAATGACCTAAATGTTCAACCAATGACACAAAATCACTTATTGGATGCAGTAGATTGGTTAAAAACCCTAATTGGACAAGAATAAGCCTTGGGAGGACGAAAATGTCCTAAATGTTCAACCAATGACACAAAATCACTTATTGGATGCACAAGATTGGTTAAAAACCCTAATTGGGTGAGAAAAAGCCTAGGGAGGATGAAAATGTCCTAAATGTTCAACCAATGACACAAATGTACTTATTGGATGCACAAGATTGGTTAAAACCCCTAATTGGACGAGAAAAAGCCTAGGGAGGACGAAAATGACCTAAATGTTCAACCAATGACACAAATGTACTTATTGGATGCACAAGATTGGTTAAAAACCCAAATTGGACGAGAATAAGCCTTGGGAGGACGAAAATGACCTAAATGTTCAACCAATGACACAAAATCACTTATTGGATGCATAAGATTGGTTAAAAACCCTAATTGGACGAGTATAAGCCTAGGGAGGACGAAAATGACCTAAATGTTCAACCAATGACACAAATGTACTTATTGGATGCACAAGATTGGTTAAAACCCCTAATTGGACGAGAATAAGCCTTGGGAGGACAAAAATGACCTAAATGTTCAACCAATGACACAAAATCACTTATTGGATGCACAAGATTGGTTGAAAACCCTAATTGGACGAGAATAAGCATTGGGAGGACGAAAATGACCTAAATGTTCAACCAATGACACAAATGTACTTATTGGATGCACAAGATTGGTTAAAAACCCTAATTGGACGAGAATAAGCCTAGGGAGGACGAACATGACCTAAATGTTCAACCAATGACACAAAATCACTTTTTGGATGCACTAGATTTGTTAAAAACCCTAATTGGACGAGAATAAGCCTTGGGAGGACGAAAATGACCTAAATGTTCAACCAATGACACAAAATCACTTATTGGATGCACAAAATTGGTTAAAAACCCTAATTGGACGAGAATAAGCATTGGGAGGACAAAAATGACCTAAATGTTCAACCAATGACACAAATGTACTTATTGGATGCACAAGATTGGTTAAAAACCCTAATTGGATGAGAATAAGCCTAGGGTGGACGAAAATGACCTAAATGTTCAACCAATGACACAAATGTACTAATTGGATGCACAAGATTGGTTAAAAACCCTAATTGGATGAGAATAAGCCTAGTGAGGACGAAAATGACCTAAATGTTCAACCAATGACACAAATGTACTTATTGGATGCACAAGATTGGTTAAAACCCCTAATTGGACGAGAAAAAGCCTAGGGAGGACGAAAATGACCTAAATGTTCAACCAATGACACAAATGTACTTATTGGATGCACAAGATTGGTTAAAAACCCTAATTGGACGAGAATAAGCCT
>JBBPBP010001216.1:0-13092 GCA_037974735.1 Cicer chorassanicum
ATTTTCGTCCTCCCAAGGCTTATTCTCGTCCAATTAGGGTTTTTAACCAATCTTGTGCATCCAATAAGTACATTTGTGTCATTGGTTGAACATTTAGGTCATTTTCGTCCTCCCAAGAATTATTCTCGTCCAATTAGGGTTTTAACCAATCTTTTGCATCCAATAAGTGATTTTGTGCCATTGGTTGAACATTTAGGTCAATTTCGTCCTCCCAAGGCTTATTCTCGTCCAATTAGGGTTTTTAACCAATCTTCTGCATCCAATAAGTGATTTTGTGCCATTGGTTGAACATTTAGGTCATTTTCGTCCTCCCAAGTCTTATTCTCGTCCAATTAGGGTTTTTAACCAATCTTGTGCCTCCAATAAGTACATTTCTGTCATTGGTTGAACATTTGTGTCATTTTCGTCCTCCCAAGGCTTATTCTTGTCCAATTAGGGTTTTTAACCAATCTTGTGCATCCAATAAATGATTTTGTGTCATTGGTTGAACATTTAGGTCATTTTCGTCTTTCCTAGGCTTATTCTCATCCAATTAGGGTTTTTAAACAATCTTGTGCATCCAATAAGTAATTTTGTGCCATTGGTATAACATTTAGGTCATTTTCGTCTTCCCAAGGCTTATTCTCGTCCATTTTGAGTTTTTAACCAATGTTGTGCATCCAATAAGTGATTTTGTGTCATTGGATGAACATTTAGGTCATTTTCGTCAACCCTAGGTTTATTCTCGTCCAATTAGGGTTTTTAACCAATCTTGTGCATCCAATAAGTACATTTGTGTTATTGGTTGAACATTTAGGTCATTTTCGTCATCCCAAGGCTTATTCACGTCCAATTAGGATTTCTAACCAATCTTGTGCATCCAATAAGTGATTTTGTGCCATTGGTTAAACATTTAGGTCATTTTCGTCCTCCCAAGGCTACTTGTCCAATTAGGGCTTTTAACCAATCTTGTGCATCTAATAAGTACATTTGTGTCATTGGTTGAACATTTAGGTCATTTTCGTCTTCCCAAGGCTTATTCTCGTCCAATTAGGGTTTTTAACCAATCTTGTGCATCCAATAAGTACCTTTGTGTCATTGGTTGAACATTTAGGTCATTTTCGTTCTCCCAAGGCTTATTCTCGTCCAATTAGGGTTTTTAACCAATCTTGTGCATCCAATAAGTACATTTGTGTTATTGGTTGAACATTTAGGTCATTTTCGTCATCCCAAGGCTTATTCACGTCCAATTAGGATTTTTAACCAATCTTGAGCATCCAATAAGTGATTTTGTGCCATTGGTTAAACATTTAGGTCATTTTCGTCCTCCCAAGGCTACTTGTCCAATTAGGGCTTTTAACCAATCTTGTGCATCTAATAAGTACATTTGTGTCATTGGTTGAACATTTAGGTCATTTTCGTCTTCCCAAGGCTTATTCTCGTCCAATTAGGGTTTTTAACCAATCTTGTGCATCCGATAAGTGATTTTGTGTCATTGGTTGAACATTTAGGTCATTTTCGTCCTCCCTATTCTTATTCTCGTCCAATTAGGGTTTTTAACCAATCTTGTGCATCCAATAAGTACATTTGTGTCATTGGTTGAACATATAGGTCATTTTCGTCCTCCCTAGGCTTATTCTCGTCCAATTAGGGTTTTTAACCAATCTTGTGCATCCAATAAGTGATTTTGTGTCATGGGTTGAACATTTAGGTCATTTTCGTCCTCCCTATTCTTATTCTCGTCCAATTGGGGTTTTTAACCAATCTTGTGCATCCAATAAATGATTTTGTGTCATTGGTTGAACATTTAGGTCATTTTCGTCCTCCCTAGGCTTATTCTCGTCCAATTAGGGTTTTTAACCAATCTTGTGCATCCAATAAGTACATTTGTGTCATTGGTTGAACATTTAGGTCATTTTCGTCCTCCCAATGCTTATTCTCGTCCAATTAGGATTTTTAACCAATCTTGTGCGTCCAATAAGTGATTTTGTGTCATTTGTTGAAAATTTAGGTCATTTTCGTCCTCCCAAGGCTTATTCTCGTCCAATTAGGGATTTTAACCAATCTTGTGCATCCAATAAGTACATTTGTGTCATTGGTTGAACATTTAGGTCATTTTCGTCCTCCCTAGTCTTATTCTCGTCCAATTAGAGTTTTTAACCAATCTTGTGCATCCAATAAGTACATTTGTGTCATTGGTTGAACATTTAGGTCATTTTCGTCCTCCCTAGGCTTATTCTCGTCCAATTAGGGTTTTTAACCAATCTTGTGCATCCAATAAGTACATTTGTGTCATTGGTTGAACATTTAGGTCATTTTTGTCCTCCTAAGGCTTATTCTCGTCCAATTAGGGTTTTTAACCAATCTTGTGCATCCAATAAGTGATTTTGTGTCATTGGTTGAACATTTAGGTCATTTTCGTCCTCCCTAGGCTTATTCTCGTCCAATTAGGGTTTTTAACCAATCTTGTGCATCCAATAAGTACATTTGTGTCATTGGTTGAACATTTAGGTCATTTATGTCCTCCAAATGCTTATTCTCGTCCAATTAGGGTTTTTAACCAATCTTGTGCATCCAATAAGTGATTTTGTGTCATTGGTTGAACATTTAGGTCATTTTCGTCCTCCCTAGGCTTATTCTCGTCCAATTAGGGTTTTTAACCAATCATGCGCATCCAAGAAGTGATTTTGTGTCATTGGTTGAACATTTAGGTCATTTTCGTCCTCCCTAGGCTTATTCTCGTCCAATTAGGGTTTTTAACCAATCTTGTGCATCCAATAAGTACATTTGTGTCATTGGTTGAACATTTAGGTCATTTTCGTCCTCCCTAGGCTTATTCTCGTCCAATTAGGGTTTTTAACCAATCTTGTGCATCCAATAAGTGATTTTGTGTCATTGGTTGAACATTTAGGTCATTTTCGTCCTCCCTAGGCTTATTCTCGTCCAATTAGGGTTTTTAACCAATCTGGTGCATCCAATAAGTAATTTTGTGTCATTGGTTGAACATTTAGGTCATTTTCGTCCTCCCTAGGCTTATTCTCGTCCAATTAGGGTTTTTAACCAATCTTGTGCATCCAATAAGTACATTTGTGTCATTGGTTGAACATTTAGGTCATTTTCGTCCTCCCAAGGCTTATTCTCGTCCAATTAAGATTTTTAACCAATCTTGTGCATTCAATAAGTACATTTGTGTCATTGGTTGAACATGTAGGTCATTTTCGTCCTCCCAAGGCTTATTCTCGTCCAATTAGGATTTTTAACCAATTTTGTGCATTCAATAAGTACATTTGTGTCATTGGTTGAACATGTTGGTCATTTTCGTCCTCCCTAGGCTTATTCTCGTCCAATTAGGGTGTTTAACCAATCTTGTGCATCCAATAAGTGATTTTGTGTCATTGGTTGAACATTTAGGTCATTTTCGTCCTCCCTAGGCTTATTCTCGTCCAATTAGGGTTTTTAACCAATCATGCGCATCCAATAAGTGATTTTGTGTCATTGGTTGAACATTTAGGTCATTTTCGTCCTCCCTAGGCTTATTCTCGTCCAATTAGGGTTTTTAACCAATCTTGTGCATCCAATAAGTACATTTGTGTCATTGGTTGAACATTTAGGTCATTTTCGTCCTCCCTAGGCTTATTCTCGTCCAATTAGGGTTTTTAACCAATCTTGTGCATCCAATAAGTGATTTTGTGCCATTTGTCGAACATTTAGGTCATTTTCGTCCTCCCAAGGCTTATTCTCGTCCAATTAGGGTTTTTAACCAATCTTGTGCATCCAATAAGTACATTTGTGTCATTGGTTGAACATTTAGGTCATTTTCGTCCTCCCTAGGCTTATTCTCGTCCAATTAGGGTTTTTAACCAATCTTGTGCATCCAATAAGTACATTTGTGTCATTGGTTGAACATTTAGGTCATTATCGCCCTCCCAATGCTTATTCTTGTCCAATTAGGGTTTTTAACCAATCTTGTGCATCCAATAAGTGATTTTGTGTCATTGGTTGAACATTTAGGTCATTTTCGTCCTCCCAAGGCTTATTCTCGTCCAATTAGGGGTTTTAACCAATCTTGTGCATCCAATAAGTGATTTTGTGTCATTGGTTGAACATTTAGGTCATTTTCGTGCTCCCAATGCTTATTCTCGTCCAATTAGGGTTTTTAACCAATCTTGTGCATCCAGTAAGTACATTTGTGTCATTGGTTGAACATTTAGGTCATTTTCGTCCTCCCTAGGCTTATTCTCGTCCAATTAGGGTTTTTAACCAATCTTGTGCATCCAATAAGTACATTTGTGTCATTGGTTGAACATTTAGGTCATTTTCGTCCTCCCAAGGCTTATTCTCGTCCAATTAGGGTTTTTAACAAATTTTGTGCATCCAATAAGTACATTTGTGTCATTGGTTGAACATTTAGGTCATTTTCGTCCTCCCTAGGCTTATTCTCGTCCAATTAGGGTTTTTAACCAATCTTGTGCATCCAATAAGTACATTTGTGTCATTGGTTGAACATTTAGGTCATTTTCGTCCTCCCAAGGCTTATTCTCGTCCAACTAGGGTTTTTAACCATCTTGTGCATCCAATAAGTGATTTTGTGTCATTGGTTGAACATTTAGGTCATTTTCGTCCTCCCTAGGCTTATTCTCGTCCAATTAGGGTTTTTAACCAATCTTGTGCATCCAATAAGTACATTTGTGTCATTGGTTGAACATTTAGGTCATTTCCGTCGTCCAAAGGCTTATTCTCGTCCAATTAGGGTTTTTAACCAATCCTGTTCATCCAATAAGTGAGTTTGTGTCATTGGTTGAACATTTAGGTCATTTTCGTCGTCCCAAGGCTTATTCTCGTCCAATTAGGGTTTTTAACCAATCTTGTGCATCCAATAAGTGATTTTGTGTCATTGGTTGAACATTTAGGTCATTTTCGTCCTCCCAAGGCTTATTCTCGTCGAATTAGGGTTTTAACCAATCTTTTGCATCCAATAAGTGATTTTTTGTCATTGGTTGAACATTTAGGTCATTTTCGTCCTCCCTAGGCTTATTCTCGTCCAATTAGGGTTTTTAACCAATCTTGTGCATCCAATAAGTACATTTCTGTCATTGGTTGAACATTTGTGTCATTTTCGTCCTCCCAAGGCTTATTCTTGTCCAATTAGGGTTTTTAACCAATCTTGTGCATCCAATAAATGATTTTGTGTCATTGGTTGAACATTTAGGTCATTTTTGTCTTTCCTAGGCTTATTCTCATCCAATTAGGGTTTTTAAACAATCTTGTGCATCCAATAAGTAATTTTGTGCCATTGGTATAACATTTAGGTCATTTTCGTCTTCCCAAGGCTTATTCTCGTCCATTTAGAGTTTTTAACCAATGTTGTGCATCCAATAAGTGATTTTGTGTCATTGGATGAACATTTAGGTCATTTTCGTCAACCCTAGGTTTATTCTCGTCCAATTAGGGTTTTTAACCAATCTTGTGCATCCAATAAGTACATTTGTGTTATTGGTTGAACATTTAGGTCATTTTCGTCATCCCAAGGCTTATTCACGTCCAATTAGGATTTCTAACCAATCTTGTGCATCCAATAAGTGATTTTGTGCCATTGGTTAAACATTTAGGTCATTTTCGTCCTCCCAAGGCTACTTGTCCAATTAGGGCTTTTAACCAATCTTGTGCATCTAATAAGTACATTTGTGTCATTGGTTGAACATTTAGGTCATTTTCGTCTTCCCAAGGCTTATTCTCGTCCAATTAGGGTTTTTAACCAATCTTGTGCATCCAATAAGTACATTTGAGTCATTGGTTGAACATTTAGGTCATTTTCGTCTTCCCAAGGCTTATTCTCGTCCAATTAGGGTTTTTAACCAATCTTGTGCATCCAATAAGTGATTTTGTGTCATTGGTTGAACATTTAGGTCATATTCGTCTTCCCAAGGCTTATTCTCGTCCAATTAGGGTTTTTAACCAATCTTGTGCATCCAATAAGTGATTTTGTGTCATTGGTTGAACATTTGGGTCATTTTCGTCCTCCCAAGTCTTATTCTCGTCCAATTAGCGTTTTTAACCAATCTTGTGCATCCAATAAGTACATTTCTGTCATTGGTTGAACATTTGTGTCATTTTCGTCCTCCCAAGGCTTATTCTTGTCCAATTAGGGTTTTTAACCAATCTTGTGCATCCAATAAATGATTTTGTGTCATCGGTTGAACATTTAGGTCATTTTCGTCTTTCCTAAGCTTATTCTCATCCAATTAGGGTATTTAAACAATCTTGTGCATCCAATAAGTAATTTTGTGCCATTGGTTGACCATTTAGGTCATTTTCGTCTTCCCAAGGCTTATTCTCGTCCATTTAGAGTTTTAACCAATGTTGTGCATCCAATAAGTGATTTTGTGTCATTGGATGAACATTTAGGTCATTTTCGTCTTCCCTAGGCTTATTCTCGTCCAATTAGGGTTTTTAACCAATCTTGTGCATCCAATAAGTACATTTGTGTTATTGGTTGAACATTTAGGTCATTTTCGTCATCCCAAGGCTTATTCACGTCCAATTAGGATTTCTAACCAATCTTGTGCATCCAATAAGTGATTTTGTGCCATTGGTTAAACATTTAGGTCATTTTCGTCCTCCCAAGGCTACTTGTCCAATTAGGGCTTTTAACCAATCTTGTGCATCTAATAAGTACATTTGTGTCATTGGTTGAACATTTAGGTCATTTTCGTCTTCCCAAGGCTTATTCTCGTCCAATTAGGGTTTTTAACCAATCTTGTGCATCCAATAAGTACCTTTGTGTCATTGGTTGAACATTTAGGTCATTTTCGTTCTCCCAAGGCTTATTCTCGTCCAATTAGGGTTTTTAACCAATCTTGTGCATCCAATAAGTACATTTGTGTTATTGGTTGAACATTTAGGTCATTTTCGTCATCCCAAGGCTTATTCACGTCCAATTAGGATTTTTAACCAATCTTGAGCATCCAATAAGTGATTTTGTGCCATTGGTTAAACATTTAGGTCATTTTCGTCCTCCCAAGGCTACTTGTCCAATTAGGGCTTTTAACCAATCTTGTGCATCTAATAAGTACATTTGTGTCATTGGTTGAACATTTAGGTCATTTTCGTCTTCCCAAGGCTTATTCTTGTCCAATTAGGGTTTTTAACCAATCTTGTGCATCCAATAAGTACATTTGTGTCATTGGTTGAACATTTAGGTCCTTTTCGTCTTCCCAAGGCTTATTCTCGTTCAATTAGGGTTTTTAACCAATCTTGTGCATCCAATAAGTGATTTTGTGTCATTGGTTGAACATTTAGGTCATTTTCGTCTTCCCAAGGCTTATTCTCGTCCAATTAGGGTTTTTAACCAATCTTGTGCATCCAATAAGTGATTTTGTGTCATTGGTTGAACATTTAGGTCATTTTCGTCGTCCCAAGGCTTATTCTCGTCCAATTAGGGTTTTTAACCAATCTTGTGCATCCAATAAGTACATTTGTGTCATTGGTTGAACATTTAGGTCATTTTCATCCTCCCAAGGCTTATTCTCGTCAAATTAGGGTTTTGAACCAATCTTGTGCATCCAATAAGTGATTTTGTGTCTTTGTTTGAACATTTAGGTTATTTTCGTACTCCCAAAGCTTATTCTTGTCCAATTAGGGTTTTTAACCAATCTTGTGCATGCAATAAGTACATTTGTGTCATTGGTTGAACATTTAGGTCATTTTCGTCATCCCAAGGCTTATTCTCGTCCAATTAGGGTTTTTAACCAATCTTGTGCATCCAATAAGTGATTTTGTGTCATTGGTTGAACATTTAGGTCATTTTCGTCGTCCCAAGGCTTATTCTCGTCCAATTAGGGTTTTTAACCAATCTTGTGCATCCAATAAGTGATTTTCTGTCGTTGTTTGAACATTTAGGTCATTTTCGTCCTCCCAAGGCTTATTCTCCTCCAATTAGGGTTTTTAACAAATCTTGTGCATCCAATAAGTACTTTTGTGACATTGGTTGAACATTTAGGTCATTTTCGTCCTCCCTAGACTTATTCACGTTCAATTAGGGTTTTTAACCAATCTTGTGCATCCAATAAATGATTTTGTGTCATTGTTTGAACATTTAGGTCATTTTCGTCCTCCCAAGGCTTATTCTCCTCCAATTAGGGTTTTTAACCAATCTTGTGCATCCAATAAGTGATTTTGTGTCATTGGTTGAACATTTAGGTCATTTTCGTCGTCCCAAGGCTTATTCTCGTCCAATTAGGGTTTTTAACCAATCTTGTGCATCCAATAAGTGATTTTGTGTCATTGGTTGAACATTTAGGTCATTTTTGTCCTCCCTAGGCTTATTCTCGTCCAATTAGGGTTTTTAACCAATCTTGTGCATCCAATAAGTACATTTGTGTCATTGAATGAACATTTAGGTCATTTTCCTCCTCCCAAGGCTTATTCTCGTCCAATTAGGGTTTTTAACCAATCTTGTGCATCCAATAAAAGATTTTGTGTCATTGGTTGAACATTTAGGTCATTTTCGTCCTCCTAAGGCTTATTCTCGTCCAATTAGGGTTTTTAACCAATCTTGTGCATCCAATAAGTGATTTTGTGTCATTGGTTGAACATTTAGGTCATTTTCGTCTTCCCAAGGCTTATTCTCGTCCAATTAGGGTTTTTAACCAATCTTGTGCATCCAATAAGTGATTTTGTGTCATTGGTTGAACATTTAGGTCATTTCTGTCCTCCCAAGGCTTATTCTCATCCAATTAGGGTTTTTAACCAATCTTGTGCATCCAATAAGTACATTTGTGTCATTGGTTGAACATTTAGGTTATTTTCGTCCTCCCAAGGCTTATTCTCGTCCAATTAGGGTTTTTAACCAATCTTGTGCATCCAATAAGTACATTTGTGTCATTGGGTGAACATTTAGGTCTTTTTCGTCCTCCCAAGGCTTATTCTCGTCCAATTAGGGTTTTTAACCAATCTTGTGCATCCAATAAGTGATTTTGTGTCATTGGTTGAACATTTAGGTCATTTTCGTCCTCCCAAGGCTTATTCTCGTCCAATTAGGGTTTTAACCAATCTTTTGCATCCAATAAGTGATTTTGTGTCATTGGTTGAACATTTAGGTCATTTTCGTCGTCCCAAGGCTTATTCTCGTCCAATTAGGGTTTTTAACCAATCTTGTGCATCCAATAAGTGATTTTGTGTCATTGGTTGAACATTTAGGTCATTTTCGTCCTCCCAATGCTTATTCTCGTCCAATTAGGGTTTTTAACCAATCTTGTGCATCCAATAAGTACATTTGTGTAATTGGTTGAACATTTAGGTCATTTTCGTCCTCCCAAGGCTTATTCTCGTCCAATTAGGGTTTTTAACCAATCTTGTGCATCCAATAAGTACATTTGTGTCATTGGTTGAACATTTAGGTCATTTTCGTCCTCCCAAGGCTTATTCTCGTCCAATTAGGGTTTTTAACCAATCTCGTGCATCCAATAAGAACATTTGTGTCATTGGTTGAACATTTAGGTCATTTTCGTCCTCCCAAGGCTTATTTCGTCCAATTAGGGTTTTTAACAAATCTTGTGCTTCCAATAAGTGATTTTGTGTCATTGGTTGAACATTTAGGTCATTTTCGTCCTCCCAAGGCTTATTCTCGTCCAATTAAGGTTTTTAACCAATCTTGTGCATCCAATAAGTGATTTTGTTTTATTGGTTGAACATTTAGGTCATTTTCGTCCTCCCAATGCTTATTCTCGTCCAATTAGGGTTTTTAACCAATCTTGTGCATCCAATAAGTACATTTGTGTCATTGGTTGAACATTTAGGTCATTTTCGTCTTCCCAAGGCTTATTCTTGTCCAATTAGGGTTTTTAACCAATCTTGTGCATCCAATAAGTACATTTGTGTCATTGGTTGAACATTTAGGTCATTTTCGTCCTCCCTAGGCTTATTCTCGTCCAATTAGGGTTTTTAACCAATCTTGTGCATCAGTTAAGTGATTTTGTGTCATTGGTTGAACATTTAGGTCATTTTCGTCGTCCCAAGGCTTATTCTCGTCCAATTAGGGTTTTTAACCAATCTTGTGCATCCAATAAGTGATTTTGTGTCATTGGTTGAACATTTAGGTCATTTTCGTCCTCCCAAGGCTTATTCTCGTCCAATTAGGGTTTTTAACCAATCTAATGCATCAAATAAGTGATTTTGTGTCATTGGTTAAACATTTAGGTCATTTTCGTCCTCCCTAGGCTTATTCTCGTCCAATTAGGGTTTTTAACCAATCTTGTGCATCCAATAAGTACATTTGTGTCATTGGTTGAACATTTAGGTCATTTATGTCCTCCAAAAGCTTATTCTCGTCCAATTAGGGTTTTTAACCAATCTTGTGCATCCAATAAGAGATTTTGTGTCATTGGTTGAACATTTAGGTCATTTTCGTCCTCTAAAGACTTATTCTCGTCCAATTAGGGTTTTTATCTAATCTTGTGCATCCAATAAGTGATTTTGTGTCATTGGTTGAACATTTAGGTCATTTTCGTCGTCCCAAGGCTTATTCTCGTCCAATTAGGGTTTTTAACCAATCTTGTGCATCCAATAAGTGATTTTGTGTCATTGGTTGAACATTTAGGTCATTTTCGTCCTCCCTAGGCTTATTCTCGTCCAATTAGGGTTTTTAACTAATCTCGTGCATCCAATAAGTGATTTGTGTCATTGGTTGAACATTTAGGTCATTTTCGTCCTCCCAAGGCTTATTCTCGTCCAATTAGGGTTTTTAACCAATCTTGTGCATCCAATAAGTGATTTTGTGTCATTGGTTGAACATTTAGGTCATTTTCGTCGTCCCAAGGCTTATTCTCGTCCAATTAGGGTTTTTAACCAATCTTGTGCATCCAATAAGTGATTTTGTGTCGTTGTTTGAACATTTAGGTCATTTTCGTCATCCCAAGGCTTATTCTCGTCCAATTAGGGTTTTTAACCAATCTTGTGCATCCAATAAGTACATTTGTGTCATTGGTTGAACATTTAGGTCATTTTCGTCCTCCGAATGCTTATTCTCGTCCAATTAGGGTTTTTAACCAATCTTGTGCATCCAATAAGTGATTTTGTGTCATTGGTTGAACATTTAGGTCATTTTCGTCGTCCCAAGGCTTATTCTCGTCCAATTAGGGTTTTTAACCAATCTTGTGCATCCAATAAGTGATTTTGTGTCATTGGTTTAACATTTAGGTCATTTTCGTCCTCCCAAGGCTTATTCTCGTCCAATTAGGGTTTTTAACCAATCTTGTGCATCCAATAAGTGATTTTGGGTCATTGATTGAACATTTAGGTCATTTTCGTCCTCCCAAGGATTATTCTCGTCTAATTAGGGTTTTTAACCAATCTTGTGCATCCAATAAGTGATTTTGTGTCATTGGTTGAACATTTAGGTCATTTTCGTCCTCCCAAGACTTATTCTCGTGCAATTAGGGTTTTTAACCAATCTTGTGCATCCAATAAGTACATTTGTGTCATTGGTTGAACATTTAGGTCATTTTCGTCCTCCCAAGGCTTATTCTCGTCCAATTAGGGTTTTTAACCAATCTTGTGCATCCCATAAGTAAATTTGTGTCATTGGTTGAACATTTAGGTCATTTTCGTCCTCCCTAGGCTTATTCTCGTCCAATTAGGGTTTTTAACCAATCTTGTGCATCCAATAAGTACATTTGTGTCATTGGTTGAACATTTAGGTCATTTTCGTCCTCCCTAGGCTTATTCTCGTCCAATTCGGGTTTTTAGCCAATCTTGTGAATCCAATAAGTACATTTGTGTCATTGGTTGAACATTTAGGTCATTTTCGTCTTCCCAAGGCTTATTCTCGTCCAATTAGGGTTTTTAACCAATCTTGTGCATCCAATAAGTGATTTTGTGTCATTGGTAGAACATTTAGGTCATTTTCGTCATCCCAGGGCTTATTCACGTCCAATTAGGATTTCTAACCAATCTTGTGCATCCAATAAGTGATTTTGTGCCATTGGTTAAACATTTAGGTCATTTTCGTCCTCCCAAGGCTACTTGTCCAATTAGGGCTTTTAACCAATCTTGTGCATCTAATAAGTACATTTGTGTCATTGGTTGAACATTTAGGTCATTTTCGTCTTCCCAAGGCTTATTCTTGTCCAATTAGTGTTTTTAACCAATCTTGTGCATCCAATAAGTACATTTGTGTCATTGGTTGAACATTTAGGTCCTTTTCGTCTTCCCAAGGCTTATTCTCGTTCAATTAGGGTTTTTAACCAATCTTGTGCATCCAATAAGTGATTTTGTGTCATTGGTTGAACATTTAGGTCATATTCGTCTTCCCAAGGCTTATTCTCGTCCAATTAGGGTTTTTAACCAATCTTGTGCATCCAATAAGTGATTTTGTGTCATTGGTTGAACATTTAGGTCATTTTCGTCCTCCGAAGGCTTATTCTCGTCCAATTAGGGTTTTAAACCAATCTTGTGCATCCAATAAGTGATTTTGTGCCATTGGTTGAACATTTAGGTCATTTTCGTCCTCCCAAGTCTTATTCTCGTCCAATTAGCGTTTTTAACCAATCTTGTGCATCCAATAAGTACATTTCTGTCATTGGTTGAACATTTGTGTCATTTTCGTCCTCCCAAGGCTTATTCTTGTCCAATTAGGGTTTTTAACCAATCTTGTGCATCCAATAAATGATTTTGTGTCATCGGTTGAACATTTAGGTCATTTTCGTCTTTCCTAAGCTTATTCTCATCCAATTAGGGTTTTTAAACAATCTTGTGCATCCAATAAGTAATTTTGTGCCATTGGTTGAACATTTAGGTCATTTTCGTCTTCCCAAGGCTTATTCTCGTCCATTTAGAGTTTTTAACCAATGTTGTGCATCCAATAAGTGATTTTGTGTTATTGGATGAACATTTAGGTCATTTTCGTCTTCCCTAGGCTTATTCTCGTCCAATTAGGGTTTTTAACCAATCTTGTGCATCCAATAAGTACATTTGTGTTATTGGTTGAACATTTAGGTCATTTTCGTCATCCCAAGGCTTATTCACGTCCAATTAGGATTTCTAACCAATCTTGTGCATCCAATAAGTGATTTTGTGCCATTGGTTAAACATTTAGGTCATTTTCGTCCTCCCAAG
>JBBPBP010001218.1:0-13070 GCA_037974735.1 Cicer chorassanicum
TCCAATTAGGGTTTTTAACCAATCTTGTGCATCCAATAAGTACATTTGTGTCATTGTTGAACATTTAGGTCATTTTCGTCCTCCCAAGGCTTATTCTCGTCCAATTAGGGTTTTTAACCAATCTTGTGCCTCCAATAAGTGATTTTGTGCATTGGTTGAACATTTAGGTCATTTTCGTCCTCCCAAGGCTTATTCTCATCCAATTAGGGTTTTTAACCAATCTTGTGCATCGAATAAGTGATTTTGTGTCATTGGATGAACATTTAGGTCATTTTCGTCCTCCCAGGGCTTATTCTCGAACAATTAGGGTTTTTAACCAATCTTGTGCATCCAATAAGTACATTTGTGTCATTGGTTGAACACTTAGGTCATTTTCGTTCTCCCAAGGCTTATTGTCGTCCAATTAGGGTTTTTAACCAATCTTGTGCATCCAATAAGTGATTTTGTGTCATTGGTTGAACATTTAGGTCATTTTCGTCCTCCCTGGGCTTATTCTCGAACAATTAGGGTTTTTAACCAATCTTGTGCATCCAATAAGTACATTTGTGTCATTGGTTGAACATTTAGGTCATTTTCGTCCTCCCTAGGCTTATTCTCGTCCAATTAGGGTTTTTAACCAATCTTGTGCATCCAATAAGTACATATGTGTCATTGATTGAACATTTAGGTCATTTTTGTCCTCCCAAGGATTATTCTCGTCCAATTAGGGTTTTTAACCAATCTTGTGCATTCAATAAGTGATTTTGTGCCATCGGTTGATAATTTAGGTCATTTTCGTCTTCCCAAGGCTTATTCTCGTCCAATTAGGGTTTTTAACCAATCTTGTGCATCCAATTAGTACATTTGTGTCATTGGTTGAACATTTAGGTCATTTTCGTCCTCCCAAGGCTTATTCTCGTCCAATTAGGGTTTTTAACCAATCTTGTGCATCCAATAAGTGATTTTGTGTCATTGGTTGAACATTTAGGTCATTTTCGTCCTCCCTAGTCTTATTCTCGTCCAATTAGGGTTTTTAACCAATCTTGTCCATCCAATAAGTACATTTGTGTCATTGGTTGAACATTTAGGTCATTTTCGTCCTCCCAAGGCTTATTCTTGTCCAATTAGGGTTTTTAACCAATCTTGTGCATCCAATAAGTGATTTTGTGTCATTGGTTGAACATTTAGGTCATTTTCGTCCTCGCAAGGCTTATTCTCGCCCAATTAGGGTTTTTAACCAATCTTGTGCATCCAATAAGTGATTCTGTGTCATTGGTTGAATATTTAGGTCATTTTCGTCCTCCAAAGGCTTATTCTCCCCAATTAGGGTTTTTAAGCAATCTTGTGCATCCAATAAGTGATTTTGTGTCATTGGTTGAACATTTAGATCATTTTCGTCCTCCCTAGGCTTATTCTCGTCCAATTAGGGTTTTTAACCAATCTTGTGCATCCAATAAGTACATTTGTGTCATTGGTTGAACATTTAGGTCATTTTCGTCCTCCCAAGGCTTATTCTTGTCCAATTAGGGTTTTTAACCAATCTTGTGCATCCAATAAGTGATTTTGTGTCATTGGTTGAACATTTAGGTCATTTTCGTCCTCGCAAGGCTTATTCTCGCCCAATTAGGGTTTTTAACCAATCTTGTGCATCCAATAAGTGATTTTGTTTAATTGGTTGAAAATTTAGGTCATTTTCGTTTTCCCAAGGCTTATTCTCGTCCTATTAGGGTTTTTAACCAATCTTGTGCATCCAATAAGTGATTTTGTGTCATTGGTTGAACATTTAGGTCATTTTCGTCCTCCCAAGGCTTATTCTCGTCCAATTAGGGTTTTTAACCAATCTTGTGCATCCAATAAGTGATTTTGTGTCATTGGTTGAAAATTTAGGTCATTTTCATTTTCCCAAGGCTTATTCTCGTCCAATTAGGGTTTTTAACCAATCTTGTGCATCCAATAAGTGATTTTGTGTCATTGGTTGAACATTTAGGTCATTTTCGTCCTCCCAAGGCTTATTCTCGTCCAATTAGGGTTTTTAACCAATCTTGTGCATCCAATAAGTGATTTTGTGTCATTGGTTGAACATTTAGGTCATTTTCGTCCTCCCAAGGCTTATTCTCGTCCAATTAGGGTTTTTAACCAATCTTGTGCATCCAATAAGTGATTTTGTGTCATTGGTTGAACATTTAGGTCATTTTCGTCCTCCCAAGGCTTATTCTCGCCCAAGTAGGGTTTTTAACCAATCTTGTGCATCCAATAAGTGATTTTGTGTCATTGGTTGAACATTTAGGTCATTTTCGTCCTCCCAAGGCTTATTCTCGTCCAATTAGGGTTTTTAACCAATCTTGTGCATCCAATAAGTGATTTTGTGTCATTGGTTGAACATTTAGGTCATTTTCGTCCTCCCAAGGCTTATTCTCGTCCAATTAGGGTTTTTAACAAATCTTGTGCATCCAATACGTACATTTGTGACATTGGTTGAACATTTAGGTCATTTTCGTCCTCCCAAGGCTTATTCTCGTCCAATTAGGGTTTTTAACCAATCTTGTGCATCCAATAAGTGATTTTGTGTCATTGGTTGAACATTTAGGTCATTTTCGTCCTCCCAAGGCTTATTCTCGTCCAATTACAGTTTTTAACCAATCTTGTGCATCCATTAAGTACATTTGTGTCATTGGTTGAACATTTAGGTCATTTTCGTCCTCCCAAGGCTTATTCTCGTCCAATTCGGGTTTTTAACCAATCTTGTGCATCCAATAAGTACATTTGTGTCATTGGTTGAACATTTACGTCATTTTCGTCCTCCCAAGGCTTATTCTCGTCCAGTTACGGTTTTTATCCAATCTTGTGCATCCAATAAGTGATTTTGTGTCATTGGTTGAACATTTAGGTCATTTTCGTCCTCCCAAGGCTTATTCTCGTCCAATTAGGGTTTTTAACCAATCTTGTGCATCCAATAAGTGATTTTGTGTCATTGGTTGAACATTTAGGTCATTTTCGTCCTCCCAAGGCTTATTCTCGTCCAATTAGGGTTTTTAACCAATCTTGTGCATCCAATAAATGATTTTGTGTCATTGGTTGAACATTTATGTCATTTTTGTCCTCCCAAGGCTTATTCTCGTCCAATTAGGGTTTTGAACCAATCTTGTGCATCCAATAAGTACATTTGTGTCATGGGTTAATCATTTAAGTCATTTTCGTCCTCCCAAGGCTTATTCTCGTCCAATTAGGGTTTTTAACCAATCTTTTGCATCCAATAAGTACATTTGTGTCATTGGTTGAACATTTAGGTCATTTTCGTCCTCCCAAGGCTTATTCTCGTCCAATTAGGGTTTTTAACCAATCTTGTGCATCCAATAAGTGATTTTGTGTCATTGGTTGAACATTTAGGTCATTTTCGTCCTCCCAAGGCTTATTCTCGTCCAATTAGGGTTTTAAACCAATCTTGTGCATCCAATAACTGATTTTGTCTATTTGTTTGAACATTTACGTCATTTTCGTCCTCCTTAGGCTTATTCTCGTCCAATTACGGTTTTTAACCAATCTTGTGCATCCAATAAGTACATTTGTGTCATTGGTTGAACATTTAGGTCATTTTCGTCCTCCCAAGGCCTATTCCCGTCCAATTAGGGTTTTTAACCAATCTTGTGCATCAAATATGTGATTTTCTGTCATTTTGTGTCATTGGTTGAACATTTAGGTCAATTTCGTCCTCCCTAGGCTTATTCTAATCCAATTAGGGTTTTGAACCAATCTTGTGTGTCCAATAAGTGATGTTGTGTCATTGGTTGAACATATAGGTCATTTTCGTCCTCCCTAAGCTTATTCAAATCCAATTAGGGTTTTTAACCAATCTTGTGCATCCAATAAGTGATTTTGTGTCATTGGTTGAACATTTAGGTCATTTTCGTCCTCCCAAGGCTTATTCTCGTCCAATTAGGGTTTTTAACCAATCTTGTGCATCCAATAAGTGATTTTGTGTCATTGGTTGAACATTTAGGTCATTTTCGTCCTCCCAAGGCTTATTCTCGTCCAATTAGGGTTTTTAACCAACTTGTGCATCCAATAAGTACATTTGTGTCATTGGTTGAACATTTAGGTCATTTTAGTCCTCCCAAGGCTTATTCTCGTCAAATTAGGGTTTTTAACCAATCTTGTGCAACCAATAAGTGATTTTGTGCCATTGGTTGAACATTTAGGTCATTTTCGTCCTCCCAAGGCTTATTCTCGTCCAATTAGGGTTTTTAACCAATCTTGTGCATCCAATAAGTGATTTTGTGTAATTGTTTGAACATTTAGGTCATTTTCGTCCTCTTTAGGCTTATTCTCGTCCAATTAGGGTTTTTAACCAATCTTGTGCATCCAATAAGTACATTTGTGTAATTGGTTGAACATTTAGGTCATTTTCGTCCTCCCAAGGCATATTCTTATCCAATTAGGGTTTTTAACCAATCTTGTGCATCCAATATGTGATTTTGTGTCATTTTGTGTCATTGGTTGAACATTTAGGTCATTTTCGTCCTCCCTAGGCTTATTCTAATCCAATTAGGGTTTTGAACCAATCTTGTGTGTCCAATAAGTGATTTTATGTCATTGGTTGAACATATAGGTCATTTTCGTCCTCCCTAAGCTTATTCAAATCCAATTAGGGTTTTTAACCAATCTTGTGCATCCAATAAGTGATTTTGTGTCATTGGTTGAACATTTAGGTCATTTTCGTCCTCCCAAGGCTTATTCTCGTCCAATTAGGGTTTTTAACCAATCTTGTGCATCCAATAAGTGATTTTGTGTCATTGGTTGAACATTTAGGTCATTTTCGTCCTCCCAAGGCTTATTCTCGTCCAATTAGGGTTTTTAACCAATCTTGTGCATCCAATAAGTGATTTTGTGTCATTGGTTGAACATTTAGGTCATTTTCGTCCTCCCAAGGCTTATTCTCGCCCAAGTAGGGTTTTTAACCAATCTTGTGCATCCAATAAGTGATTTTGTGTCATTGGTTGAACATTTAGGTCATTTTCGTCCTCCCAAGGCTTATTCTCGTCCAATTAGGGTTTTTAACCAATCTTGTGCATCCAATAAGTGATTTTGTGTCATTGGTTGAACATTTAGGTCATTTTCGTCCTCCCAAGGCTTATTCTCATCCAATTAGGGTTTTTAACTAATCTTGTGCATCCAATAAGTGATTTTGTGTCATTGGTTGAACATTTAGGTCATTTTCGTCCTCCCAAGGCTTATTCTCGTCCAATTAGGGTTTTTAACCAATCTTGTGCATCCAATAAGTACATTTGTGTCATTGGTTGAACATTTAGGTCATTTTAGTCCTCCCAAGGCTTATTCTCGTCAAATTAGGGTTTTTAACCAATCTTGTGCAACCAATAAGTGATTTTGTGCCATTGGTTGAACATTTAGGTCATTTTCGTCCTCCAAAGGCTTATTCTCGTCCAATTAGGGTTTTTTACAAATCTTGTGCATCCAATAAGTGATTTTGTGTCATTGGTTGAACATTTAGGTCATTTTCGTCCTCCCAAGGCTTATTCTCGTCCAATTAGGGTTTTTAACCAATCTTGTGCATCCAATAAGTGATTTTGTGTCATTGGTTGAACATTTAGGTCATTTTCGTCCTCCCAAGGCTTATTCTCGTCCAATTAGGGTTTTTAACCAATCTTGTGTATCCAATAAGTGATTTTGTGTTGTTGGTTGAACATTTAGGTCATTTTTGTCCTCCCAAGGCTTATTCTCGTCCAATTAGGGTTTTTAACCAATCTTGTGCATCCAATAAGTACATTTGTGTCATTGGTTGAACATTTAGGTCATTTTCGTCCTCCCAAGGCTTATTCTCGTCCAATTAGGGTTTTTAACCAATCTTGTGCATCCAATTAGTAATTTTGTGTCATTGGTTGAACTTTTAGGTCATTTTCGATTTCCCAAGGCTTATTCTCGTCCAATTATGGTTTTTAACCAATCTTGTGCATCCAATAAGTACATTTGGGTCATTGGTAGAACATTTAGGTCATTTTCGTCCTCCCAAGGCTTATTCTCGTACAATTAGGGTTTTTAACCAATCTTGTGCATCCAATAAGTACATTTGTGTCATTGGTTGAACATTTAGGTCATTTTCGTCCTCCCAAGGCTTATTCTCGTCCAATTAGGGTTTTTAACCAATCTTGTGCATCCAATAAGTGATTTTGTGTCATTGGTTGAACATTTAGGTCATTTTCGTCCTCCCAAGGCTTATTCTCCTCCAAATAAGGGTTTTTAACCAATCTTGTGCATCCAATAAGTGATTTTGTGACATTGGTTGAACATTTAGGTCATTTTCGTCCTCCCTAGGCTTATTCTCGTCCAATTAGGGTTTTTAACCAATCTTGTGCATCCAATAAGTACTTTTGTGTCATTGGTTGAACATTTAGGTCATTTTCGTCCTACAAGGCTTATTCTCGTCCAATTAGGGTTTTTAACCAATCTTGTGCATCCAATAAGTGATTTTGTGTCATTGGTTGAACATTTAGGTCATTTTCGTCCTCCCTAGGCTTATTCTCGTCCAATTAGGGTTCTTAACCAATCTTGTGCATCCAATAAGTGATTTTGTGTCATTGGTTGAACATTTAGGTCATTTTCGTCCTCCCTAGGCTTATTCTCGTCCAATTAGGGTTTTTAACCAATCTTGTGCATCCAATAAGTACATTTCTGTCATTGGTTGAACATTTAGGTCATTTTCGTCCTCGCAAGGCTTATTCTCGTCCAATTAGTGTTTTTAACCAATCTTGTGCATCCAATAAGTGATTTTGTGTCATTGGTTGAACATTTAGGTCATTTTCGTCCTCCCAAGGCTTATTCTCGTCCAATTAGGGTTTTTAACCAATCTTGTGCATCCAATAAGTGATTTTGTGTCATTGGTTGAACATTTAGGTCATTTTCGTCATCCCTAGGCTTATTCTCGTCCAATTAGGGTTTTGAACCAATCTTGTGCATCCAATATGTACATTTGTGTCATTGGTTGAACATTTAGGTCATTTTCGTCCTCCCAATGCTTATTCTCGTCCAATTACGGTTTTAACCAATCTTGTGCAACCAATAATTGATTTTGTGTCATTGGTTGAACATTTAGGTCATTTTCGTCCTCCTTAGGCTTATTCTCGTCCAATTAGGGTTTTTAACCAATCTTGTGCATCCAATAAGTACATTTCTGTCATTGGTTGAACATTTAGGTCATTTTCGTCCTCGCAAGGCTTATTCTCGTTCAATTAGTGTTTTTAACCAATCTTGTGCATCCAATAAGTGATTTTGTGTCATTGGTTGAACATTTAGGTCATTTTCGTCCTCCCAAGGCTTATTCTCGTCCAATTAGGGTTTTTAACCAATCTTGTGCATCCAATAAGTGATTTTTTTTCATTGGTTGAACATTTAGGTCATTTTCGTCCTCCAGTGATTTATTTCGTCCAATTAGGGTTTTTAATCAATCTTGTGCATCCAATAAGTGATTTTGTGTCATTGTTTGAACATTTAGGTCATTTTCGTCCTCCCAAGGCTTTTGTCGTCCAATTAGGGTTTTTAACCAATCTTGTGCATCCAATAAGTACATTTGTGTCATTGGTTGAACATTTAGGTCATTTTCGTCCTCCCAAGGCTTATTCTCGTCCAATTAGGGTTTTTAACCAATCTTGTGCATCCAATAAGTTATTTTGTGTCATTGGTTGAACCTTTAGGTTATTTTCGTGCTCCCTAGGCTTATTCTCATCAAATTAGAGTTTTTAACAAATCTTGTGCATCCAATAAGTACATTTGTGTCATTGGTTGAACATTTCGGTAATTTTCGTCCACCCAAGACATTTTCTCGTCCAATTAGGGGTTTTAACAAATCTTGTGCATCCAATAAGTGATTTTGTGTCATTGGTTGAGCATTTAGGTCATTTTCGTCCTCCCAAGGCTTATACTCGTCCAATTAGTGTTTTTAACCAATCTTGTGCATCCAATAAGTGATTTTGTGTCATTGGTTAAACATTTAGGTAATTTTCGTCCTCCCAAGGCTTATTCTCGTCCAATTTGTGTTTTTAACCAATCTTGTGCATCCAATAAGTGATTTTGTGTCATTGGTTGAACATTTAGGTCATTTTCGTCCTCCCAAGGCTTATTCTCGTCCAATTAGGGTTTTTAACCAATCTTGTGCATCCAATAAGTGATTTTGTTTCATTGGTTGAACATTTAGGTCATTTTCGTGCTCCCAAGGCTTATTCTCATCCAATTAAGGTTTTTAACCAATCTGGTGCATCCAATAAGTACATTTGTGTCATTGGTTGATTATTTAGGTCATTTTTGTCCTCCCAAGGCTTATTCTCGTCCAATTAGGGTTTTTAACCAATCTTGTGCATCCAATAAGTACATTTGTGTCATTGGTTGAACATTTAGGTCATTTTCGTCCTCCCAAGGCTTATTCTCGTCCAATTAGGGTTTTTAACCAATCTTGTGCATCCAATAAGTACATTTGTGTCATTGGTTGAACATTTAGGTCATTTTCGTCCTCCCAAGGCTTATTCTCGTCCAATTAGGGTTTTTAACCAATCTTGTGCATCCAATAACTACATTTGTGTCATTGGTTGAACATTTAGGTAATTTTCGTCCTCCCAAGGCTGATTCTCATCCAATTAGGGTTTTTAACCAATCTTGTGCATCCAATAAGTACATTTGTGTCATTGGTTGAACATTTAGGTCATTTTCGTCCTCCCAAGGCTTATTCTCGTCCAATTAGGGTTTTTAACCAATCTTGTGCATCCAATAAGTGATTTTGTGTCATTGGTTGAACATTTAGGTCATTTTCGTCCTCCCAAGGCTTATTCTCGACCAATTAGGGTTTTTAACCAATCTTGTGCATCCCATTAGTACATTTGTGTCATTGGTTGAACATTTAGGTCATTTTCGTCCTCCCAAAGCTTATTCTCGTCCAATTAGGGTTTTTAACCAATTTTGTGCATCCAATAAGTGATTTTGTGTCGTTTGTTGAACATTTAGGTCATTTTCGTCCTCCAAAGGCTTATTCTCGTCCAATTAGGGTTTTTAACCAATCTTGTGCATCCAATAAGTACATTTGTGTCATTGGTTGAACATTTAGGTCATTTTCGTCCTCCCAAGGCTTATTCTCGTCCAATTAGGGTTTTTAACCAATCTTGTGCATCCAATTAGTGATTTTGTGTCATTGGTTGAACATTTAGGTCATTTTCGATTTCCCAAGGCTTATTCTTGTCCAATTATGGTTTTTAACCAATCTTGTGCATCTAATAAGTACATTTGTGTCATTGGTTGAACATTTAGGTCATTTTCGTCCACCCAAGGCTTATTCTCGTCCAATTAGGGTTTTTAACCAATCTTGTGCATCCAATAAGTACAATTGTGTCATTGGTTGAACATTTAGGTCATTTTCGTTCTCCCAATGCTTATTCTCGTCCAATTAGGGTTTTTAACCAATCTTGTGCATCCAATAAGTACATTTGTGTCATTGGTTGAACATTTAGGTCATTTTCGTCCTCCCAAGGCTTATTCTCGTCCAATTAGGGTTTTTAACCAATCTTGTGCATCCAATAAGTGATTTTGTGTCATTGGTTGAACATTTAGGTCATTTTCGTGCTCCCAAGGCTTATTCCCGTCCAATTAGGGTTTTTTACCAATCTTATCCATCCAATAAGTACATTTGTGTCATTGATTGAACATTTAGGTCATTTTCGTCCTCCCAAGGCTTATTCTCATCCAATTAGGGTTTTTAACCAATCTTGTGCATCCAATAAGTACATTTATGTGATTGGTTGAACATTTAGGTCATTTTCTTCCTCCCAAGGCTTATTCTCGTCCAATTAGGGTTTTTAACCAATCTTGTGCATCCAATAAGTACATTTGTGTCATTGGTTGAACATTTAGGTCATTTTCGTCCTCCCAAGGCTTATTCTCGTCCAATTAGGGTTTTTAACCAATCTTGTGCATCCAATAAGTACATTTGTGTCATTGGTTGGACATTTAGGTCATTTTCGTCCTCCCAAGGCTTTTTCTCGTCCAATTAGGGTTTTTAACCAATCTTGTGCATCCAATAAGTACATTTTTGTCATTGGTTGAACATTTAGGTCATTTTCGTCCTCCCAAGGCTTACTCTCGTCCAATTAGGGTTTTTAACCAATCTTGTGCATCCAATAATTACATTTGTGTCATTGGTTGAACATTTAGGTCATTTTCGTCCTCCCAAGGCTTATTCTCGTCCAATTAGGGTTTTTAACCAATCTTGTGCATCCAATAAGTACATTTGTGTCATTGGTTGAACATTTAGGTCATTTTCGTCCTCCCAAGGCTTATTCTCGTCCAATTAGGGTTTTTAACCAATCTTGTGCATGCAATAAGTACATTTGTGTCATTGGTTGAACATTTAGGTCATTTTCGTCCTCCCAAGGCTTATTCTCGTCCAATTAAGGTTTTTAACCAATCTTCTGCATCCAATAAGTACATTTGTGTCATTGGTTGAACAATTAGGTCATTTTCATCCTCCCAAGGCTTATTCTCGTCCAATTAGGGTTTTTAACCAATCTTGTGCATCCAATAAGTACATTTGTGTCATTGGTTGAACATTTAGGTCATTTTCGTTCTCCCAAGGCTAATTCTCGTCCAATTAGGGTTTTTAACCAATCTTGTGCATCCAATAAGTACATTTGTGTCATTGGTTGAACATTTAGGTCATTTTCGTCCTCCCAAGGCTTATTCTCGTCCAATTAGGGTTTTTAACCAATCTTGTGCATCCTATAAGTGATTTTGTGTCATTGGTTGAACATTTAGGTCATTTTCGTCCTCCCAAGGCTTATTCTTGTCCAATTAGGGTTTTTCACCAAACTTGTGCATGCAATAAAGACATTTGTGTCATTGGTTGAACATTTAGGTCATTTTCGTCCTCCCAAGGCTTATTCTCGTCCAATTAGAGTTTGTAACCAATATTGTGCATCCAATAAGTGATTTTGTGTCGTTGGTAAAACATTTAGGTCATTTTTGTCCTCCCAAGGCTTATTCTCGTCCAATTAGGGTTTTTAACCAATCTTGTGCATCCAATAAGTGATTTTGTGTCATTGGTTGAACATTTAGGTCATTTTCGTCCTCCCAAGGCTTATTCTCGTCAAATTAAGGTTTTTAACCAATCTTGTGCATCCAATAAGTGATTTTGTGTCATTGGTTGAACATTTAGGTCATTTTCGTCCTCCCAAGGCTTATTCTCGTCCAATTAGGGTTCTTAACCAATCTTGTGCATCCAATAAGTGATTTTGTGTCATTGGTTGAACATTTAGGTCATTTTCGTCCTCCCTAGGCTTATTCTCGTCCAATTAGGGTTTTTAACCAATCTTGTGCATTCAATAAGTAATTTTGTGTCATTGGTTGAACATTTAGGTCATTTTCGTCCTCCCAAGGCTTATTCTCTTCCAATTAGGGTTTTTAACCAATCTTGTGCATCCAATAAGTACATTTGTGTCATTGGTTGAACATTTAGGTCATTTTCGTCCTCCCAAGGCTTATTCTCGTCCAATTAGGGTCTTTAACCATTCTTGTGCATCCAATAAGTTATTTTGTGTCATTGGTTGAATATTTAGGTCATTTTCGTCCTCCCTAGGCTTATTCTCTTCTAATTAGGGTTTTTAACCAATCTTGTGCATCCAATAAGTACATTTGTGTCATTGGTTGAACATTTAGGTCATTTTCGTCCTCCTTAGGCTTATTCTCATCCAATTAGGGTTTTTAACCAATCTTGTGCATCCAATAAGTAATTTTGTGTCATTGGTTGAACATTTAGGTCATTTTCTTCCTCCCAAGGATTATTCTCGTCCAATTAGGGTCTTAAACAAATCTTGTGCATCCCATAAGTTATTTTGTGTCATTGGTTGAACATTTAGGTCATTTTCGTCCTCCCTAGGCTTATTCTCATGCAATTAGGGTTTTTAACCAATCTTGTGCATCCAATAAGTACATTTGTGTCATTGGTTGAACATTTAGGTCATTTTCGTCCTCCTTAGGCTTATTCTCATCCAATTAGGGTTTTTAACCAATCTTGTGCATCCAATAAGTACATTTGTGTCATTGGTTGAACATTAGGCTTATACTCGTCCAATTAGGGTTTTTAACCAATCTTGTGCATCCAATAAGTAATGTTGTATCATTTTCGTCCTCCCAAGGCTTATTCTCGTCCAATTAGGTTTTTTAACCAATCTTGTGCATCCAATAAGTACATTTGTGTCATTGGTTGAACATTTAGGTCATTTTCGTCCTCCCAAGGCTTATTCTCGTCCAATTAGGGTTTTTAATTAATCTTGTGCATCCAATAAGTGATTTTGTGTCATTGGTTGAACATTAAGGTCATTTTCGTCCTCCCAAGACTTATTCTCGTCCAATTAAGGTTTTTAACCAATCTTGAGCATCCAATAAGTGATTTTGTGTCATTTGTTGAACATTTAGGTCATTTTCGTCCTCCCAAGGCTTATTCTCGTCCAATTAGGGTTTTTAACCTATCTTGTGCATCGAATAAGTGATTTTGTGTCATTGGTTGAACATTTAGGTCATTTTCGTCCTCCCTAGGCTTATTCTCGTCCAATTAGGGTTTTTAACCAATCTTGTGCATCCAATAAGTGATTTTGTGTCATTGGTTGAACATTTAGGTCATTTTCATCCTCCTTAGGCTTATTCTCGTCCAATTAGGGTTTTTAACCAATCTTGTGCATTCAATAAGTGATTTTGTGTCATTGGTTGAACATTTAGGTCATTTTCGTCCTCCCAAGGCTTATTCTCTTCCAATTAGGGTTTTTAACCAATCTTGTGCATCCAATAAGTACATTTGTGTCATTGTTGAACATTTATGTCATTTTCGTCCTCCCAAAGCTTATTCTCGTCCAATTAGGGTTTTTAACCAATCTTGTGCATCCAATAAGTGATTTTGTGTCATTGGTTGAACATTTAGGTCATTTTTGTCCTCCCAAGGCATATTCTCGTCTTATTCGGCTTTTTAACCAATCTTCTGCATCCAATAAGTACATTTGTGTCATTGGTTGAACATTTAGGTCATTTTCGTCCTCCCAAGGCTTATTCTC
>JBBPBP010001219.1:0-13068 GCA_037974735.1 Cicer chorassanicum
TTGAACATTTAGGTCATTTTCGTCCTCCCAAGGCTTATTCTCGTCCAATTAGGGTTTTTAACCAATCTTGTGCATCCAATAAGTGATTTTGTGTCATTGGTTGAACATTTAGGTCATTTTCGTCCTCCCAATGCTTATTCTCGTCCAATTAGGGTTTTTAACCAATCTTGTGCATCCAATACGTGATTTTGTGTCATTGGTTGAACATTTAGGTCATTTTCGTCCTCCCTAGTCTTATTCTCGTCCAATTAGGGTTTTTAACCAATCTTGTGCATCCAATAAGTACATTTGTGTCATTGGTTGAACATTTAGGTCATTTCCGTCCTCCCTAGGATTATTCTCGTCCAATTACGGTTTTTAACCAATCTTGTGCATCCAATAAGTACATTTGTGTCATTGGTTGAACATTTAGGTCATTCTTGTCCTCCCAATGCTTATTCTCGTCCAATTAGGGTTTTTAACCGATCTTGTGCATCCAATAAGTGATTTTGTGTCATTGGTTGAACATTTAGGTTATTTTTGTCCTCCCTAGGCTTATTCTATTCCAATTAGGGTTTTTAACCAATCTTGTGCATCCAATAAGTACATTTGTGTCATTGGTTGAACATTTAGGTCATTTTCGTTCTCCCTAGGCTTATTCTCGTCCAATTAGCGTTTCTAACCAATCTTGTGCATCAAATAAGTGATTTTGTGTCATTGGTTGAACATTTAGGTCATTTTCGTCCTCCCAATGCTGATTCTCGTCCAATTAGGGTTTTTAACCAATCTTATGCATCCAATAAGTGATTTTGTGTCATTGGTTGAACATTTAGGTTATTTTCGTTCTCCCAAGGCTTATTCTCGTCTAATTAGGGTTTTTAACCAATCTTATGCATCCAATAAGTGATTTTGTGTCATTGGTTGAACATTTAGGTTATTTTCGTTCTCCCAAGGCTTATTCTCGTCCAATTAGGGTTTTTAACCAATCATGTGCATCCAATAAGTAATTTTGTGTCATTAGCTGAACATTCAGGTCATTTTCGTCCTCCCAAGGCTTGTTCTCGTCCAATTAGGGTTGTTAACCAATCTTGTGCATGAAATAAGTACATTTGTGTCATTGGTTGATCATTTAGGTCATTTTCGTCCTCCCAAGGCTTATTCTCGTCCAATTAGGGTTTTTAACCAATCTTGTGCATCCAATAAGTACATTTGTGTCATTGGTTGAACATTTAGGTCATTTTCGTCCTCCCAAGGCTTATTCTCGTCCAATTAGGGTTTTTAACCAATCTTAAGAATCCAATAAGTATATTTGTGTCATTGGTTGAACATTTAGGTCATTTTCGTCCTCCCAAGGCTTATTCTCGTCCAATTAGGGTTTTTAACCAATCTTGTGCATCCAATAAGTACATTTGTGTCACTGATTGAACATTTAGGTCATTTTCGTCCTCCCAAGGCTTATTCTCGTCCAATTAGGGTTTTTAACCAATCTTGTGCATCCAATAAGTGATTTTGTGTCATTGGTTGAACATTTAGGTCATTTTCGTCCTCCCAATACTTATTCTCGTCCAATTAGGGTTTTTAACCAATCTTGTGCATCCAATAAGTACATTTGTGTCATTGGTTGAACATTTAGGTCATTTTCGTCCTCTCTAGGCTTATTCTCGTCCAATTAGGGTTTTTAACCAATCTTGTGTATCCAATAAGTGATTTTGTGTCATTGGTTGAACATTTAGGTCATTTTCGTCCTCCCAAGGCTGATTCTCGTCCAATTAGGGTTTTTAACCAATCCTGTGCATCCAATAAGTGATTTTGTGTCATTGGTTGAACATTTAGGTCATTTTCCTCCTCCCAAGGCTTATTCTCGTCAAATTAGGGTTTTTAACCAATCTTGTGCATCCAATAAGTATATTTGTGTCATTGGTTGAACATTTAGGTCATTTTCGTCCTCCCAAGGCTTATTCTCTTCCAATTAGGGTTTTTAACCAATCTTGCGCATCCAATAAGTGATTTTGTGTCATTGGTTGAACATTTAGGTCATTTTTGTCCTCCCTAGGTTTATTCTCGTGCAATTAGGGGTTTTAACCAATCTTGTGCATCCAATAAGTACATTTGTGTCATTGGTTGAACATTTAGGTCATTTTCGTCCTCTCTAGGCTTATTCTCGTCCAATTAGGGTTTTTAACCAATCTTGTGTATCCAATAAGTGATTTTGTGTCATTGGTTGAACATTTAGGTCATTTTCGCCATCCCAAGGCTTATTCTCGTCCAATTAGGGTTTTTAACCAATCTTGTGCATCCAATAAGTGATTTTGTGTCATTGGTTGAACATTTAGGTCATTTTCGTCCTCCCAAGGCTTATTCTCGTCCAATTAGGGTTTTTAACCAATCTTGTGCATCCAATAAGTGATTTTGTGTCATTGGTTGAACATTTAGGTCATATGCGTCCTCCCAAGGCTTAGTCTCGCCTAATTAGGGATTTTAACCAATCTTGTGCACACAATAAGTGATTTTGTGTCATTGGTTTAACATTTAGGTCATTTTCGTCCTCCCTAGGCTTATTGTCGTCCAATTATGGTTTTTAACCAATCTTGTGCATCCAATAAGTACATTTGTGTCATTGGTTGAACATTTAGGTCATTTTCGTCCTCCCAAGGCTTATTCTCGTCCAATTAGGGTTTTTAACCAATCTTGTGCATCCAATAAGTGATTTTGTGTCATTGGTTGAACATTTAGGTCATTTTCGTCCTCCCAATGCTTATTCTCTTCCAATTAGGGGTTTTAACCAATCTTGTGCATCCAATAAGTACATTTGTGTCATTGGTTGAACATTTAGGTCATTTTCGTCCTCCCAAGGCTTATTCTCGTCCAATTAGGGTTTTTAACCAATCTTGTGCATCCAATAAGTGATTTTGTGTCATTGGTTGAACATTTAGGTTATTTTCGTCCTCCTTAGGCTTATTCTTGTCCGATTAGAGTTTTTAACCAATCTTGTGCATCCAATAAGTACATTTGTGTCATTGGTTGAACATTTATGTCATTTTCAACCTCCCTAGGCTTATTCTCGTCCAATTAGGGTTTTTTACCAATCTTGTGCATCCAACAAGTGATTTTGTGTCATTGGTTGAACATTTATGTCATTTTCGTCCTCCGAAGACTTATTGTCGTCCAATTAGGGTTTTTAACCAATCTTGTGCATCCAACAAGTACATTTGTGTCATTGGTTGAACATTTAGGTCATTTTCGTCCTCCCAAGGCTTATTCTCGTCCAATTAGGGTTTTTAACCAATCTTGTGCATCCAATAAGTGATTTTGTGTCATTGGTTGAACATTTAGGTCATTTTCGTCCTCCTAAGTCTTATTCTCGTCCAATTAGGGTTTTTAACAAATCTTGTGCATCCAATAAGTGATTTTGTGTCATTGGTTGAACATTTAGGTCATTTTCGTCCTCCTAAGTCTTATTCTCGTCCAATTAGGGTTTTTAACAAATCTTGTGCATCCAATAAGTACATTTGTGTCATTGGTTGAACATTTAGGTCATTTTCGTCCTCCCAAGACTTATTCTCGTCCAATTAGGGTTTTTAACCAATCTTGTGCATCCAATAAGTACATTTGTGTCATTGGTTGAACATTTAGGTCATTTTCGTCCTCTCTAGGCTTATTCTCGTCCAATTAGGGTTTTTAACCAATCTTGTGTATCCAATAAGTGATTTTGTGTCATTGGTTGAACATTTAGGTCATTTTCGTCCTCCCAAGACTTATTCTCGTCCAATTAGGGTTTTTAACCAATCTTGTGCATCCAATAAGTGATTTTGTGTCATTGGTTGAACATTTAGGTCATTTTGGTCCTCCCAAGGCTTATTCTCGTCCAATTAGGGTTTTCAACCAATCTTGTGCATCCAATAAGTGATTTTGTGTCATTGGTTGAACATTTAGGTCATTTTCGTCCTCCCAAGGCTTATTCTCGTCCAATTAGGGTTTTTAACCAATCTTGTGCATCCAATACGTGATTTTGTGTCATTGGTTGAACATTTAGGTCATTTTCGTCCTCCCTAGTCTTATTCTCGTCCAATTAGGGTTTTTAACCAATCTTGTGCATCCAATAAGTACATTTGTGTCATTGGTTGAACATTTAGGTCATTTCCGTCCTCCCTAGGATTATTCTCGTCCAATTACGGTTTTTAACCAATCTTGTGCATCCAATAAGTACATTTGTGTCATTGGTTGAACATTTAGGTCATTCTTGTCCTCCCAATGCTTATTCTCGTCCAATTAGGGTTTTTAACCAATCTTGTGCATCCAATAAGTGATTTTGTGTCATTGGTTGAACATTTAGGTTATTTTTGTCCTCCCTAGGCTTATTCTATTCCAATTAGGGTTTTTAACCAATCTTGTGCATCCAATAAGTACATTTGTGTCATTGGTTGAACATTTAGGTCATTTTCGTTCTCCCTAGGCTTATTCTCGTCCAATTAGCGTTTCTAACCAATCTTGTGCATCAAATAAGTGATTTTGTGTCATTGGTTGAACATTTAGGTCATTTTCGTCCTCCCAATGCTGATTCTCGTCCAATTAGGGTTTTTAACCAATCTTATGCATCCAATAAGTGATTTTGTGTCATTGGTTGAACATTTAGGTTATTTTCGTTCTCCCAAGCCTTATTCTCGTCTAATTAGGGTTTTTAACCAATCTTATGCATCCAATAAGTGATTTTGTGTCATTGGTTGAACATTTAGGTTATTTTCGTTCTCCCAAGGCTTATTCTCGTCCAATTAGGGTTTTTAACCAATCATGTGCATCCAATAAGTAATTTTGTGTCATTAGTTGAACATTCAGGTCATTTTCGTCCTCCCAAGGCTTGTTCTCGTCCAATTAGGGTTGTTAACCAATCTTGTGCATGAAATAAGTACATTTGTGTCATTGGTTGATCATTTAGGTCATTTTCGTCCTCCCAAGGCTTATTCTCGTCCAATTAGGGTTTTTAACCAATCTTGTGCATCCAATAAGTACATTTGTGTCATTGGTTGAACATTTAGGTCATTTTCGTCCTCCCAAGGCTTATTCTCAACCAATTACGGTTTTTAACCAATCTTGTGCATCCAATAAGTGATTTTGTGTCATTGGTTGAACATTTAGGTCATTTTCGTCCTCCCAAGGCTTATTCTCGTCCAATTAGGGTTTTTAACCAATCTTGTGCATCCAATAAGTGATTTTGTGTCATTGGTTGAACATTTAGGTCATATGCGTCCTCCCAAGGCTTAGTCTCGCCTAATTAGGGATTTTAACCAATCTTGTGCACACAATAAGTGATTTTGTGTCATTGGTTTAACATTTAGGTCATTTTCGTCCTCCCTAGGCTTATTGTCGTCCAATTATGGTTTTTAACCAATCTTGTGCATCCAATAAGTACATTTGTGTCATTGGTTGAACATTTAGGTCATTTTCGTCCTCCCAAGGCTTATTCTCGTCCAATTAGGGTTTTTAACCAATCTTGTGCATCCAATAAGTGATTTTGTGTCATTGGTTGAACATTTAGGTCATTTTCGTCCTCCCAATACTTATTCTCGTCCAATTAGGGTTTTTAACCAATCTTGTGCATCCAATAAGTACATTTGTGTCATTGGTTGAACATTTAGGTCATTTTCGTCCTCTCTAGGCTTATTCTCGTCCAATTAGGGTTTTTAACCAATCTTGTGTATCCAATAAGTGATTTTGTGTCATTGGTTGAACATTTAGGTCATTTTCGTCCTCCCAAGGCTGATTCTCGTCCAATTAGGGTTTTTAACCAATCCTGTGCATCCAATAAGTGATTTTGTGTCATTGGTTGAACATTTAGGTCATTTTCCTCCTCCCAAGGCTTATTCTCGTCAAATTAGGGTTTTTAACCAATCTTGTGCATCCAATAAGTACATTTGTGTCATTGGTTGAACATTTAGGTCATTTTCGTCCTCCCAAGACTTATTCTCGTCCAATTAGGGTTTTTAACCAATCTTGTGCATCCAATAAGTACATTTGTGTCATTGGTTGAACATTTAGGTCATTTTCGTCCTCTCTAGGCTTATTCTCGTCCAATTAGGGTTTTTAACCAATCTTGTGTATCCAATAAGTGATTTTGTGTCATTGGTTGAACATTTAGGTCATTTTCGTCCTCCCTAGGATTATTCTCGTCCAATTAGGGTTTTTAACTAATCTTGTGCATCCAATAAGAACATTTGTGTCATTGGTTGAACATTTAGGTCATTTTCGTCCTCCCTAGGCTTATTCTCGTCCAATTAGGGTTTTTAACCAATCTTGTGCATCCAATAAGTACATTTGTGTCATTGGTTGAACATTTAGGTCATTTTCGTCCTCCCAATGCTTATTCTCGTCCAATTAGGGTTTTAAACAAATCTTGTGCATCCAATAAGTGATTTTGTGTCATTTGTTGAAAATTTAGGTCATTTTCGTCCTCCCAAGGCTTATTCTCGTCCAATTAGGGATTTTAACCAATCTTGTGCATCCAATAAGTACATTTGTGTCATTGGTTGAACATTTAGGTCATTTTCGTCCTCCCTAGTCTTATTCTCGTCCAATTAGAGTTTTTAACCAATCTTGTGCATCCAATAAGTACATTTGTGTCATTGGTTGAACATTTAGGTCATTTTCGTCCTCCCAATGCTTATTCTCGTCCAATTAGGGTTTTTAACCAATCTTGTGCATCCAATACGTGATTTTGTGTCATTGGTTGAACATTTAGGTCATTTTCGTCCTCCCTAGGCTTATTCTCGTCCAATTAGGGTTTTAACCAATCTTGTGCATCCAATAAGTACATTTGTGTCATTGGTTGAACATTTAGGTCATTTTCGTCCTCCCAATGCTTATTCTCGTCCAATTAGGGTTTTAACCAATCTTGTGCATCCAATAATTGATTTTGTGTCATTGGTTGAACATTTAGGTCGTTTTCGTTCCTCCCAAGGCTTATTCTCGTCCAATTAGGGTTTTTAACCAATGTTGTGCATCCAATAATACATTTGTGTCATTGGTTGAACATTTAGGTCATTTTCGTCCTCCCAAGGCTTATTCTCGTCCAATTAGGGTTATTAACCAATCTTGTGCATCCAATAAGTGATTTTGTGTCATTGGTTGAACATTTAGGTCATTTTCGTCCTCCTTAGGCTTTTTCTCGTCCAATGAGGGTTTTTAACCAATCTTGTGCATCCAAAAAGTATATTTCTGTCATTGGTTGAACATTTAGGTCATTTTCGTCCTCCCAATGCTTATTGTCGTCCAATTAGGGGTTTTAACCAATCTTGTGCATCCAATAAGTACATTTGTGTCATTGGTTGAACATTTAGGTCATTTTCGTCCTCCCAAGGCTTATTCTCGTCCAATTAGGGTTTTTAACCAATCTTGTGCATCCAATAAGTGATTTTGTGTCATTGGTTGAACATTTAGGTTATTTTCGTCCTCCTTAGGCTTATTCTTGTCCGATTAGAGTTTTTAACCAATCTTGTGCATCCAATAAGTACATTTGTGTCATTGGTTGAACATTTATGTCATTTTCAACCTCCCTAGGCTTATTCTCGTCCAATTAGGGTTTTTTACCAATCTTGTGCATCCAACAAGTGATTTTGTGTCATTGGTTGAACATTTATGTCATTTTCGTCCTCCGAAGACTTATTGTCGTCCAATTAGGGTTTTTAACCAATCTTGTGCATCCAACAAGTACATTTGTGTCATTGGTTGAACATTTAGGTCATTTTCGTCCTCCCAAGGCTTATTCTCGTCCAATTAGGGTTTTTAACCAATCTTGTGCATCCAATAAGTGATTTTGTGTCATTGGTTGAACATTTAGGTTATTTTCATCCTCCCTAGGTTTATTCTCGTCCAATTAGGGGTTTTAACCAATCTTGTGCATCCAATAAGTACATTTGTGTCATTGGTTGAACATTTAGGTCATTTTCGTCCTCCCTAGGCTTATTCTCGTCCAATTAGGGTTTTTAACCAATCTTGTGCATCCAATACGTGATTTTGTGTCATTGGTTGAACATTTAGGTCATTTTCGTCCTCCCTAGTCTTATTCTCGTCCAATTAGGGTTTTTAACCAATCTTGTGCATCCAATAAGTACATTTGTGTTATTGGTTGAACATTTAGGTCATTTTCGTCCTCCCTAGCCTTATTCTCGTCCAATTAGGGTTTTTAACCAATCTTGTGCATCCAATAAGTACATTTGTGTCATTGGTTGTACATTTAGGTCATTTTTGTCCTCCCAATGCTTATTCTCGTCCAATTAGGGTTTTTAACCAATCTTGTGCATCCAATAAGTGATTTTGTGTCATTGGTTGAACATTTAAGTCATTTTCGTCCTCCCAATGCTTATTCTCGTCCAATTAGGGTTTTTAACCAATCTTGTGCATCCAATACGTGATTTTGTGTCATTGGTTGAACATTTAGGTCATTTTCGTCCTCCCTAGTCTTATTCTCGTCAAATTAGGTTTTTTAACCAATCTTGTGCATCCAATAAGTACATTTGTGTCATTGGTTGAACATTTAGGTCATTTCCGTCCTTTCTAAGCTTAATCTCGTCCAATTACGGTTTTTAACCAATCTTGTGCATCCAATAAGTACATTTGTGTCATTGGTTGAACTTTTAGGTCATTCTTGTCCTCCCAATGCTTTTTCTCGTCCAATTAGGGTTTTTAACCGATCTTGTGCATCCAATAAGTGATTTTGTGTCATTGGTTGAACATTTAGGTTATTTTTGTCCTCCCTAGGCTTATTCTATTCCAATTAGGGTTTTTAACCAATCTTGTGCATCGAATAAGTACATTTGTGTCATTGGTTGAACATTTAGGTCATTTTCGTTCTCCCTAGGCTTATTCTCGTCCAATTAGCGTTTCTAACCAATCTTGTGCATCAAATAAGTGATTTTGTGTCATTGGTTGAACATTTAGGTCATTTTCGTCCTCCCAATGCTTATTCTCGTCCAATTAGGGTTTTTAACCAATCTTATGCATCCAATAAGTGATTTTGTGTCATTGGTTGAACATTTAGGTTATTTTCGTTCTCCCAAGGCTTATTCTCGTCTAATTAGGGTTTTTAACCAATCTTTTGCATCCAATAAGTGATTTTGTGTCATTGGTTGAACATTTAGGTTATTTTCGTTCTCCCAATGCTTATTATCGTCCAATTAGGGTTTTTAACCAATCATGTGCATCCAATAAGTAATTTTGTGTCATTAGTTGATCATTTAGGTCATTTTCGTCCTCCCAAGGCTTGTTCTCGTCCAATTAGGGTTGTTAACCAATCTTGTGCATGAAATAAGTACATTTGTGTCATTGGTTGAACATTTAGGTCATTTTCGTCCTCCCAAGGCTTATTCTCGTCCAATTAGGGTTTTTAACCAATCTTGTGCATCCAATAAGTACATTTGTGTCATTGGTTGAACATTTAGGTCATTTTCGTCCTCCCAAGGCTTATTCTGGTCCAATTAGGGTTTTTAACCAATCTTGTGCCTCCAATAAGTGATTTTGTGTCATTGGTTGAACATTTAGGTCATTTTCGTCCTCCCTAGTCTTATTCTCGTCCAATTAGGGTTTTTAACCAATCTTGTGCATCCAATACGTGATTTTGTGTCATTGGTTGAACATTTAGGTCATTTTCGACCTCCCTATGCTTATTCTCGTCCAATTAGGGTTTTTAACCAATCTTGTGCATCCAATAAGTACATTTGTGTTATTGGTTGAACACTTAGGTCATTTTCGTCCTCCCAAGGCTTATTCTCGTCCAATTAGGGTTTTTAACCAATCTTGTGCATCCAATAAGTACATTTGTGTCATTGGTTGAACATTTAGGTGATTTTCGTTCACCCAAGGCTTATTCTTGTCCAATTAGGGTTTTTAACCAATCTTGTGCTTCCAATAAGTGATTTTGTGTCATTGGTTGAACATTTAGGTTATTTTTGTCCTCGCTAGGCTTATTCTCTTCCAATTAGGGTTTTTAACCAATCTTGTGCATCCAATAAGTACATTTGTGTTATTGGTTGAACATTTAGGTGATTTTCGTTCTCCCAAGGCTTATTCTGTTCCAATTAGCGTTTCTAACCAATCTTGTGCATCCAATAAGTGATTTTGTGTCATTGGTTGAACATTTAGGTCATTTTCGTCCTCCCATTGCTTATTCTCGTCCAGTTACATTTTTTAACCAATCTTGTGCTTCCAATAAGTACATTTGTGTCATTGGTTGAACATTTAGGTCATTTTCGTCCTCCCTAAGCTTATTCTCGTCCAATTAGGATTTTAACCAATCTTGTGCATCCAATAAGTGATTTTGTGTCATTGGTTGAACATTTAGGTCATTTTCATCCTCCCAAGGCTTATTCTCATCCAATTAGGGTTTTTAACCAATCTTGTGCATCCAATAAGTACATTTGTGTCATTGGTTGAACATTTAGGTCATTTTCATCCTCCCAAGGCTTATTATCGTCCATTTAGGGTTTTTAACCAATCTTGTGCATCCAATAAGTAATTTTGTGTCATTATTTGAACATTTAGGTCATTTTCGTCCTCCCAAGGCTTGTTCTCGTCCAATTAGGGTTGTTAACCAATCTTTTGCATCAAATAAGTACATTTGTGTCATTGGTTGAACATTTAGCTCATTTTCGTCCTCCCAAGGCTTATTCACCTCCAATTAGGGTTTTTAACCAATCTTATGCATCCAATAAGTGATTTTGTGTCATTGGTTGAACATTTAGGTTATTTTCGTTCTCCCAAGGCTTATTCTCGTCCAATTAGGGTTTTTAACCAATCTTGTGCATCCAATAAGTGATTTTGTGTCATTGGTTGAACATTTAGGTCATTTTCATCCTCCCAAGGCTTATTCTCATACAATTAGGGTTTTTAACCAATCTTGTGCATCCAATAAGTACATTTGTGTCATTGGTTCAACATTTAGGTCATTTCCGTCCTCCTTAGGCTTATTCTCGTCCAATTAGGGTTTTTAACTAATCTTGTGCATCCAATAAGTACATTTATGTCATTGGTTGAACATTTAGGTCATTTTTGTCCTCCCAAGGCTTATTCTCGTCCAATTAGGGTTTTTAACCAATCTTAATAAGTGATTTTGTGTCATTGGTTGAACATTTAGGTTATTTTTGTCCTCCCAAGGCTTATTCTCTTCTAATTAGGGTTTTTAACCAATCTTGTGCATCCAATAAGTACATTTTTTTCATTGGTTGAACATTTAGGTGTTTTTCGTTCTCCCTAGGCTTATTCTCTTCCAATTAGCGTTTCTAACCAATCTTGTGCATCCAATAAGTGATTTTGTGTCATTGGTTGAACATTTAGGTCATTTTCGTCCTCCCATTGCTTATTCTCGTCCAATTAGGTTTTTTAACCAATCTTGTGCATCCAATAAGTACATTTGTGTCATTGGTTGAACATTTAGGTCATTTTCGTCCTCCCTAGGCTTATTCTCGTCCAATTAGGATTTTAACCAATCTTATGCATCCAATAAGTGATTTTGTGTCATTGGTTGAACATTTAGGTTATTTTCGTTCTCCCAAGGCTTATTCTTGTCCAATTAGGGTTTTTAACCAATCTTGTGCATCCAATAAGTGATTTTGTGTCATTGGTTGAACATTTAGGTTATTTTTGTCCTCGCTAGGCTTATTCTCTTCCAATTAGGGTTTTTAACCAATCTTGTGCATCCAATAAGTACATTTGTGTTATTGGTTGAACATTTAGGTGATTTTCGTTCTCCCAAGGCTTATTCTCTTCCAATTAGCGTTTCTAACCAATCTTGTGCATCCAATAAGTGATTTTGTGTCATTGGTTGAACATTTAGGTCATTTTCGTCCTCCCATTGCTTATTCTCGTCCAATTAGGTTTTTTAACCAATCTTGTGCATCCAATAAGTACATTTGTGTCATTGGTTGAACATTTAGGTCATTTTTGTCCTCCCAAGGCTTATTCTTGTCCAATTAGGGTTTTTAACCAATCTTGTGCATCCAATAAGTGATTTTGTGTCATTGGTTGAACATTTAGGTTATTTTTGTCCACCCTAGGCTTATTCTCTTCCAATTAGGGTTTTTAACCAATCTTGTGCATCCAATAAGTACATTTGTGTCATTGGTTGAACATTTAGGTGATTTTCGTTCTCCCTAGGCTTATTCTCTTCCAATTAGCGTTTCTAAATAATCTTGTGCATCCAATAAGTGATTTTGTGTCATTGGTTGAACATTTAGGTCATTTTTGTCCTCCCATTGCTTATTCTCGTCCAATTAGGTTTTTTAACCAATCTTGTGCATCCAATAAGTACATTTGTGTCATTGGTTGAACATTTAGGTCATTTTCGTCCTCCCTAGGCTTATTCTCGTCCAATTAGGATTTTAACCAATCTTATGCATCCAATAAGTGATTTTGTGTCATTGGTTGAACATTTAGGTTATTTTCGTTCTCCCAAAGCTTATTCTCGTCCAATTAGGGTTTTTAACCAATCTTATGCATCCAAAAAGTGATTTTGTGTCATTGGTTGAACATTTAGGTGATTTTCGTTCAACCAAGGCTTATTCTTGTCCAATTAGGGTTTTTAACCAATCTTGTGCATCCAATAAGTGATTTTGTGTCATTGGTTGAACATTTAGGTTATTTTTGTCCTCGCTAGGTTTATTCTCTTCCAATTAGGGTTTTTAACCAATCTTGTGCATCCAATAAGTACATTTGTGTTATTGGTTGAACATTTAGGTGATTTTCGTTCTCCCAAGGCTTATTCTCTTCCAATTAGCGTTTCTAACCAATCTTGTGCATCCAATAAGTGATTTTGTGTCATTGGTTGAACATTTAGGTCATTTTCGTCCTCCCATTGCTTATTCTCGTCCAATTAGGTTTTTTAACCAATCTTGTGCATCCAATAAGTACATTTGTGTCATTGGTTGAACATTTAGGTCATTTTCGTCCTCCCTAAGCTTATTCTCGTCCAATTAGGATTTTAACCAATCTTGTGCATCCAATAAGTGATTTTGTGTCATTGGTTGAACATTTAGGTCACTTTCATCCTCCCAAGGCTTGTTCTCATCCAATTAGGGTTTTTAACCAATCTTGTGCATCCAATAA
>JBBPBP010001222.1:0-13062 GCA_037974735.1 Cicer chorassanicum
AAACCCTAATTGGATGAGAATAAGCCTAGGGAGGACGAAAATGACCTAAATGTTCAACCAATGACAGAAAATCAATTATTGGATGCACAAGATTGGTTAAAACCCTAATTGGACGAGAATAAGCCTTGGGAGGACGAAAATAACCTAAATGTTCAACCAATGACATAAAATCACTTATTGGATGCACAAGATTGGTTAAAAACCCTAATTGGATGAGAATAAGCCTTGGGAGGAGGAAAATGACCTAAATGTTCAACCAATGACACAAAAACACTTATTGGATGCACAAGATTGGTTAAAAACCCTAATTGGACAAGAATAAGCCTTGGGAGAACCAAAATGACCTAAATGTTCAACCAATGACACAAATGTACTTATTGGATGCACAAGATTGGTTAAAAACCGTAATTGGATGAGAATAAGCCTTGGGAGTACGAAAAGGACCTAAATGTTCAACCAATGACACAAAATCACTTATTGGATGCACAAGATTGGTTAAAAACCCTAATTGGACGAGAATAAGCCTAGGGAGGACGAAAATGACCTAAATGTTCAACAAATGACACAAATGTACTTATTGGATGCACAAGATTGGTTAAAAACCGTAATTGGACGAGAACAAGCCTTGGGAGTACGAAAATGACCTAAATGTTCAACCAATGACACAAAATCACTTATTGGATGCACAAGATTGGTTAAAAACTATAATTGGACGAGAATAAGCCTACGGAGGACGAAAATGACCTAAATGTTCAACCAATGACACAAATGTACTTATTGGATGCACAAGATTGGTTAAAACCCCTAATTAGACGAGAATAAGCCTAAGGAGGACGAAAATGATCTAAATGTTCAACCAATGACACAAAATCACTTATTGGATGCACAAGATTAGTTAAAAACTCTTATTGGACGAGAATAAGCATTGGGAGGACGAAAATTACCTAAATGTTCAACCAATGACACAAATGTACTTATTGGATGCACAAGATTGGTTAAAAACCCTAATTGGACGAGAATAAGCCTAGGGAGGACGAAAATGACCTAAATGTTCAACCAATGACACAAAATCACTTATTGGATGCACAAGATTGGTTAAAAACCCTAATTGGCAAGAATAAGCCTTAGGAGGACGAAAATAATCTAAATGTTCATCCAATGACACAAAATTACTTATTGGATGCACAAGATTGGTTAAAAACCCTAATTGAATGAGAATAAGCATTGGGAGGACGAAAATGACCTAAATGTTCAACCAATGACACAAAATCACTTATTGGATGCACAAGATTGGTTAAAAACCCTAATTGGACGAGAATAAGCCTTGGGAGGACGAAAATGACCTAAATGTTCAACCAATGACACAAAATCACTTATTGGATGCACAAGATTGGTTAAAAACCCTAATTGGACGAGAATAAGCCTTGGGAGGATGAAAATGACCTAAATGTTCAACCAATGACACAAAATCACTTATTGGATGCAGAAGATTGGTTAAAAACCCTAATTGGACGAGAATAAGCCTTGGGAGGACGAAAATGATCTAAATGTTCAACCAATGACACAAAATCACTTATTGGATGCACAAGATTGGTTAAAAACCCTAATTGGACGAGAATAAGCCTTGGGAGGACGAAAATGACCTAAATGTTCAACCAATGACACAAAATCACTTATTGGATGCACAAGATTGGTTAAAAACCCTAATTGGACGAGAATAAGCCTTGGGAGGACGAAAATGACCTAAATGTTCAACCAATTACACAAATGTACGTATTGGATGCACAAGATTGGTTAAAAACCCTAATTGGACGAGAATAAGCCTAGGGAGGACGAAAATGACCTAAATGTTCAACCAATGACACAAAATCACTTATTGGATGCACAAGATTGGTTAAAAACCCTAATTGCACGAGAATAAGCCTTAGGAGGACAAAAATGACCTAAATGTTCAAACAATGACACAAAATCGCTTATTGGATTCACAAGATTGGTTAAAACCCCTAATTTGACGATAATAAGCCTTGGGAGGACGAAAATGACCTAAATGTTCAACCAATGACACAAATGTACTTATTGGATGCACAAGATTGGTTAAAAACCCTAATTGGACGAGAATAAGCCTAGGGAGGACGAAAATGACCTAAATGTTCAACCAATGACAAAAAAGCACTTATTGGATGCACAAGATTGGTTAAAAACCCTAATTGGACGAGAATAAGCCTTGGGAGGACGAAAATGACCTAAATGTTCAACCAATGACACAAATGTACTTATTGGATGCACAAGATTGGTTAAAAACCCTAATTGGACGAGAATAAGCCTTGGGAGAGCGAAAATTACCTAAATGTTCATCCAACGACACAAATGTACTTATTGGATGCCCAAGATTGGTTAAAAACCCTAATTGGACGAGAATAAGCCTTGGGAGGACGAAAATGACCTAAATGTTCAACCAATGACAAAAAATCACTTATTGGATGCACAAGATTGGTTAAAAACCCTAATTGGACGAGAATAAGCCTTGGGAGGACGAAAATGACCTAAATGTTCAACCAATGACACAAAATCAATTATTGGATGCACAAGATTGGTTAAAAACCCTAATTGGACGAGAATAAGCCTTGGGAGGACAAAAATGACCTAAATGTTCAACCAATGACACAAATGTACTTATTGGATGCACAAGATTTGTTAAAAACCCTAATTGGACGAGAATAAGCCTTGGGAGGACGAAAATGACCTAAATGTTCAACCAATGACAAAAAATCACTTATTGGATGCACAAGATTGGTTAAAAACCCTAATTGGACGAGAATAAGCCTTGGGAGGACAAAAATGACCTAAATGTTAAACCAATGACACAAAATCACTTATTGGATGCACAAGATTGGTTAAAAACCCTAATTGGACGAGAATAAGCCTAGGGAGGACGAAAATGACCTAAATGTTCAACCAATGACACCAAATCACTTATTGGATGCATAAGATTGGTTAAAAACCCTAATTGGACGAGAATAAGCCTTGGGAGGAGGAAAATGACCTAAATGTTCAACCAATGACACAAAATCACTTATTGGATGCACAAGATTGGTTAAAAACCGTAATTGGACGAGAATAAGCCTTGGGAGGAAGAAAATGACCTAAATGTTCAACGAATGACACAAATGTACTTATTGGATGCACAAGATTTGTTAAAAACCCTAATTGGATGAGAATAAGCCTAGGGAGGACGAAAATGACCTAAATATTCAACCAATGACAGAAAATCAATTATTGGATGCACAAGATTGGTTAAACCCCTAATTGGACGAGAATAAGCCTTGGGAGGACGAAAATAACCTAAATGTTCAACCAATGACATAAAATCACTTATTGGATGCACAAGATTGGTTAAAAACCCTAATTGGACGAGAATAAGCATTGGGAGGACGAAAATGACCTAAATGTTCAACCAATGACACAAATGTACTTATTGGATGCACAAGATTGGTTAAAAACCCTAGTTGGACGAGAATAAGCCTAGGGAGGACGAAAATGACCTAAATGTTCAACCAATGACACAAAATAACTTATTGGATGCACAAGATTGGTTCAAAACCTAATTGGACGAGAATAAGCCTTGGGAGGACGAAAATGACCTAAATGGTCAAACAATGACACAAAATCACTTATTGAATGCACAAGATTGGTTCAAAACCCTAATTGGACGAGAATAAGCCTAGGGAGGACGAACAAGTCCTAACTGTTAAACCAATGACACAAATGTACGTATTGGATGCACAAGATTGGTTAAAAACCCTAATTGGACGAGAATAAGCCTAGGGAGGACGAAAATGACCTAAATGTTCAACCAATGACACAAAATCACTTATTGGATGCACAAGATTGGTTAAAAACCCTAATTGGACGAGAATAAGCCTTGGGAGGACGAAAATGACCTAAATGTTCAAACAATGACACAAAATCACTTATTGAATGTACAAGATTGGTTCAAAACCCTAATTGGACGAGAATAAGCCTTGGGAGGATGAACATGACCTAAATGTTCAACCAACGACACAAAATCACTTATTGGATGCACAAGATTGGTTAAAAACCCTAATTCGACGAGAATAAGCCTTGGGAGGACAAAAATGACCTAAATGTTCAACCAGTGACACAAATGTACGTATTGGATGCACAAGATTGGTTAAAAACCCTAATTGGACGAGAATAAGCCTAGGGAGGACGAAAATGACCTAAATGTTCAACCAATGACACAAAATCACTTATTGGATGCACAAGATTGGTTAAAAACCCTAATTGGACGAGAATAAGCATAAGGAGGACCAAAATGACCTAAATGTTCAACCATGACACAAAAATCACTTATTGGATGCACAAGATTGGTTAAAAACCCTAATTGGATGAGAATAAGCCTTGGGAGGACGAAAATGACCTAAATGTTCAACCAATGACACAAAATCACTTATTGGATGCACAAGATTGGTTAAAAACCCTAATTGGACGAGAATAAGCCTAGGGAGGACGAAAATGACCTAAATGTTCAACCAATGACACTAATGTACTTATTGGATGCACTAGATTGGTTAAAAACCTTAATTGGACGAGAATAAGCCTAGGGAGGATGAAAATGACCTAAATGTTCAACCAATGACACAAATGTACTTATTGGATGCACAAGATTGGTTAAAAACCCTAATTGGACGAGAATAAGCCTAGGGAGGACGAAAATGACCTAAATATTCAACCAATGACACAAATGTACTTATTGGATGCACAAGATTGGCTCAAAACCCTAATTGGACCAGAATAAGCCTTGGGAAGACGAAAATGACCTAAATTTTCAACCAATAGCACAAAATCACTTATTGGATGCACAAGATTGGTTAAGAACCATAATTGGACGAGAATAAGCCTAGGGAGGACGAAAATGACCTAAATGTTCAACCAATGACACAAAATCACTTATTGGATGCACAAGATTGGTTAAAAACCCTAATTGGACGAGAATAAGCCTAGGGAGGACGAAAATGACCTAAATGTTCAACCAATGACACAAATGTACTTATGGGATGCACAAGATTGGTTTAAAACCCTAATTGGACGAGAATAAGCCTAGGGAGGATGAAAATGACCTAAATGTTCAACCAACGACACAAAATCACTTATTGGATGCACAAGATTGGTTAAAAACCCTAATTGGACGAGAATAAGCCTAGGGAGGACGAAAATGACCTAAATGTTCAACCAATGACACAAAATCACTTATTGGATGCACAAGATTGGTTAAAAACCCTAATTGGACGAGAATAAGCCTAGGGAGGACGAAAATGACCCAAATGTTCAACCAATGACATAAAATCACTTATTGGATGCACAAGATTGGTTAAAAACCCTAATTGGACGAGAATAAGCCTAGGGAGGACGAAAATGACCTAAATGTTCAACCAATGACACAAAATCACTTATTGGATGCACAAGATTGGTTAAAAACCCTAATTGGACGAGAATAAGCCTAGGGAGGATGAAAATGACCTAAATGTTAACCCAATGCCACAAATGTACTTATTGGATGCACAAGATTGGTTAAAAACCCTAATTGGACGAGAATAAGCCTAGGGAGGACGAAAATGACCTAAATGTTCAACCAATGACACAAAATCACTTATTGGATGCACAAGATTGGTTAAAAACCCTAATTGGACGAGAATAAGCCTAGGGAGGACGAACATGACCTAAATGTTCAACCAATGACACAAATGTACTTATTGGATGCACAAGATTGGTTAAAACCCCTAATTGGACGAAAATAAGCCTAGGGAGGACGAAAATGACCTAAATGTTCAACCAATGACACAAATGTACTTATTGGATGCACAAGATTGGTTAAAAACCCTAATTGGACGAGAATAAGCCTTGGGAGGACGAAAATGATCTAAATGTTCAACCAATGACACAAAATCACTTACTGGATGCACAAGATTGGTTAAAAACCCTAATTGGACGAGAATAAGCCTTGGGAGGACGGAAATGACCTAAATATTCAACCAACGACACAAAATCACTTATTGGATGCACAAGATTGGTTAAAAACCCTAATTGGACGAGAATAAGCCTAGGGAGGACGAAAATGACCTAAATGTTCAACCAATGACACAAAATCACTTATTGGATGCACAAGATTGGTTAAAAACCCTAATTGGACGAGAATAAGCCTTGGGAGGACGAAAATGACCTAAATGTTCAACCAATGACACAAAATCACTTATTGGATGCACAAGGTTGGTTAAAAACCCTAATTGGACGAGAATAAGCCTTGGGAGGACGAAAATGACCTTAATGTTCAACCAATGACACAAAATCACGTATTGGATGCACAAGATTGGTTAAAAACCCTAATTGGACGAGAATAAGCCTTGGGAGGACGAAAATGACCTAAATGTTCAACCAATGACACAAAATCACTTATTGGATGCACAAGATTGGTTAAAAACCCTAATTGGACGAGAATAAGCCAAGGGAGGACGAAAATGACATAAATGTTCAACCAATGACACAAAATCACTTATTGGATGCACAAGATTGGTTAAAAACCCTAATTGGACGAGAATAAGCCTAGGGAGGACGAAAATGACCTAAATGTTCAACCAATGACACCAAATCACTTATTGGATGCACAAGATTGGTTAAAAACCCTAATTGGACGAGAATAAGCCTAGGGAGGACGATAATGACCTAAATGTTCAACCAATGACACCAAATCACTTATTGGATGCACAAGATTGGTTAAAAACCCTAATTGGACGAGAATAAGCCTAGGGAGGACGATAATGACCTAAATGTTCAACCAATGACACCAAATCACTTATTGGATGCACAAGATTGGTTAAAAACCCTAATTGGACGAGAATAAGCCTAGGGAGGACGAAAATGACCTAAATGTTCAACCAATGACACCAAATCACTTATTGGATGCACAAGATTGGTTAAAAACCCTAATTGGACGAGAATAAGCTAGGGAGGACGAAAATGACCTAAATGTTCAACCAATGACACAAAATCACTTATTGGATGCACAAGATTGGTTAAAAACCCTAATTGGAAGAGAATAAGCCTAGGGAGGACGAAAATGACCTAAATGTTCAACCAATGACACAAATGTACTTATTGGATGCACAAGATTGGTTAAAAACCCTAATTGGAAGAGAATAAGCCTTGGGAGGACGAAAATGACCTAAATGTTCAACCAATGAGGCAAAATTACTTATTGAATGCACAAGATTGGTTAAAAACCCTAATTGGACGAGAATAAGCCTAGGGAGGACGAAAATGACCTAAATGTTCAACCAATGACACAAAATCACTTATTGGATGCACAAGATTGGTTAAAAACCCTAATTGGACGAGAATAAGCCTAGGGAGGACGAAAATGACCTAAATGTTCAACCAATGACACAAAATCACTTATTGGATGCACAAGATTGGTTAAAAACCCTAATTGGATGAGAATAAGCCTTAGGAGGACAAAATGACCTAAATTTTCAACCAATGACACAAATGAACTTATTGGATGCACAAGATTGGTTAAAAACCCTAATTGGACGAGAATAAGCTTTGGGAGGATGAAAATGACCTAAATGTTCAACCAATGACACAAAATCACTTATTGGATGCACAAGATTGGTTCAAAACCCTAATTGGACGAGAATATGCCTTGGGAGGACGAAAATGACCTAAATGTTCAACCAATGACACAAATGTACTTATTGGATGCACAAGATTGGTTAAAAACCCTAATTGGACGAGAATAAGCCTTGGGAGGAGGAAAATGACCTAAATGTTCAACCAATGACACAAAAACACTTATTGGATGCACAAGATTGGTTAAAAACCCTAATTGGACAAGAATAAGCCTTGGGAGAACCAAAATGACCTAAATGTTCAACCAATGACACAAATGTACTTATTGGATGCACAAGATTGGTTAAAAACCGTAATTGGACGAGAATAAGCCTTGGGAGTACGAAAAGGACCTAAATGTTCAACCAATGACACAAAATCACTTATTGGATGCACAAGATTGGTTAAAAACCCTAATTGGACGAGAATAAGCCTAGGGAGGACGAAAATGACCTAAATGTTCAACAAATGACACAAATGTACTTATTGGATGCACAAGATTGGTTAAAAACCGTAATTGGACGAGAAAAAGCCTTGGGAGTACAAAAATGACCTAAATGTTCAACCAATGACACAAAATCACTTATTGGATGCACAAGATTGGTTAAAAACCCTAATTGGACGAGAATAAGCCTAGGGAGGACGAAAATGACCTAAATGTTCAACAAATGACACAAATGTACTTGTTGGATGCACAAGATTGGTTAAAAACCGTAATTGGACAAGAACAAGCATTGGGAGTACGAAAATGACCTTAATGTTCAACCAATGACACAAAATCACTTATTGGATGTACCAGATTGGTTAAAAACCCTAATTGGACGAGAATAAGCCTAGGGAGGACGAAAATGACCTAAATGTTTAACCAATGACACAAATGTACTTATTGGATGCACAAGATTGGTTAAAACCCCTAGTTGGACGAGAATAAGCCTAGGGAGGACGAAAATGACCTAAATGTTCAACCAATGACACAAATGTACTTATTGGATGCACAAGATTGGTTAAAAACCGTAATTGGACGAGAATAAGCCTTAGGAGGACGAAAATGACCTAAATGTTCAACCAATGACACAAAATCACTTATTGGATGCACAAGATTGGTTAAAAACCCTAATTCGACGAGAATAAGCATTGAGAGGACGAAAATGACCTAAATGTTCAACCAATGACACAAATGTACTAATTGGATGCACAAGATTGGTTAAAAACCCTAATTGGACGAGAATAAGCCTTGGGAGGAGGAAAATGACCTAAATGTTCAACAAATGACACAAAAACACTTATTGGATGCACAAGATTGGTTAAAAACCCTAATTGGACGAGATTAAGCCTAGGGAGGACGAAAATGACGGAAATGTTCAACCAACGACACAAAATCACTTATTGGATGCACAAGATTGGTTAAAAACCCTAATTGGACGAGAATAAGCCTTGGGAGGTGAAAAATGACCTAAATGTTCAACCAATGACACAAATGTACTTATTGGATGCACAAGATTGGTTAAAAACCGTAAATTGACGAGAATAAGCCTTGGGAGTACGAAAATGACCTAAATGTTCAACCAATGACACAAAATCACTTATTGGATGCACAAGATTGGTTAAAAACCCTAATTGGACGAGAATAAGGCTTGGGAGGACGAAAATAATCTAAATGTTCAACCAATGACACAAAATCACTTATTGGATGCACAAGATTGGTTAAAAACCCTAATTCGACGAGAATAAGCATTGGGAGGACAAAAATGACCTAAATGTTCAACCAATGACACAAATATACTAATTGGATGCACAAGATTGGTTTAAAACCCTAGTTGGATGAGAATAAGCCTATGGAGGACAAAAATGACCTAAATGTTCAACCAATGACACAAAATCACTTATTGGATGCACAAGATTGGTTAAAAACCCTAATTCGACGAGAATAAGCATTGAGAGGACGAAAATGACCTAAATGTTCAACCAATGACACAAATGTACTAATTGGATGCACAAGATTGGTTAAAAACCCTAATTGGACGAGAATAAGCCTTGGGAGGACGAAAATGACCTAAATGTTCAACCAATGACACAAATGTACTTATTGGATGCACAAGATTGGTTAAAAACCCTAATTGGACGAGAATAAGCCTTGGGAGGACAAAAATGACCTAAATGTTCAACCAACAACACAAAATCACTTATTGGATACACAAGATTGGTTAAAAACCCTAATTGGACGAGAATAAGCCTTGGGAGGACGAAAATGACCTAAATGTTCAACCAATGACACAAAATCACTTATTGGATGCACAAGATTGGTTAAAAACCCTAATTGGACGAGAATAAGCCTTGGGAGGAAGAAAATGACCTAAATGTTCAACCAATGACACTAAATCACTTATTGGATGCACAAGATTGCTTAAAAACCCTAATTGGACGAGAATAAGCCTTGGGAGGACGAAAATGACCTAAATGTTCAACCAATGACACAAAATCACTTATTGGATGCACAAGATTGGTTAAAAACCCTAATTGGACGAGAATAAGCCTTGGGAGGACGAAAATGACCTAAATGTTCAACCAATGACACAAAATCACTTATTGGATGCACAAGATTGGTTAAAAACCCTAATTGGACGAGAATAAGCCTTGGGAGGACGAAAATGACCTAAATGTTCAACCAATGACACAAATGTAGTTATTGGATGCACAACACTTGTTGAAAACCCTAATTGGACGAGAATAAGACTTGGGAGGACGAAAACGACCTAAATGTTCAACCAATGACACAAATGTACTTATTGGATGCACAAGATTGGTTAAAAACCGTAATTGGATGAGAATAAGTCTTGGGAGGACGAAAATGACCTAAATGTTCAACCAATGACACAAAATCACTTGTTGGATGCACAAGACTGGTTAAATACCCTAATTGGACGAGAATAAGCCTTGGGAGGACGAAAATGACCTAAATGTTCAACCAATGACACAAAATCACTTATTGGATGCACAAGATTGGTTAAAAACCCTAATTGGACGAGAATAAGCATTGGGAGGACGAAAATGACCTAAATCATCAACCATTGACACAAATGTACTTATTGGATGCACAAGATTGGTTAAAAACCCTAATTGGACGAGAATAAGCCTTGGGAGGACGAAAATGACCTAAATGTTCAACCAATGACACAAAATCACTTATTGGATGCACAAGATTGGTTAAAAACCATAATTTGACGAGAATAAGCCTTGGGAGGACGAAAATGACCTAAATGTTCAACCAATGACACAAAATCACTTATTGGATGCACAAGATTGGTTAAAAACCCTAATTGGACGAGAATAAGCCTTGGGAGGACGAAAATGACCTAAATGTTCAACCAATGACACAAAATCACTTATTGGATGCACAAGATTGGTTAAAAACCCTAATTGTACGAGAATAAGCCTAGGGAGGACGAAAATGACCTAAATGTTCAACCAATGACACAAAATCACTTATTGGAAGCACAAGATTGGTTAAAAACCCTAATTGGACGAGAATAAGCCTTGGGAGGACGAAAATGACCTAAATGTTCAACCAATGACACAAAATCACTTATTGGATGCACAAGATTGGTTAAAAACCCTAATTGGACGAGAATAAGCCTTGGGAGGACGAAAATGACCTAAATGTTCCACCAATGACACAAATTATCTTATTGGATGCACAAGATTGGTTAAAAACCCTAATTGGACGAGAATAATCCTTGGGAGGACGAAAATGACCTAAATGTTCAACCAATGACACAAATGTACTTATTGGATGCACAAGATTGGTTAAAAACCCTAATTGGACGAGAATAAGCCTTGGGAGGAGGAAAATGACCTAAATGTTCAACCAATGACACAAAAACACTTATTGGATGCACAAGATTGGTTAAAAACCCTAATTGGACAAGAATAAGCCTTGGGAGAACCAAAATGACCTAAATGTTCAACCAATGACACAAATGTACTTATTGGATGCACAAGATTGGTTAAAAACCGTAATTGGATGAGAATAAGCCTTGGGAGTACGAAAAGGACCTAAATGTTCAACCAATGACACAAAATCACTTATTGGATGCACAAGATTGGTTAAAAACCCTAATTGGACGAGAATAAGCCTAGGGAGGACGAAAATGACCTAAATGTTCAACAAATGACACAAATGTACTTATTGGATGCACAAGATTGGTTAAAAACCGTAATTGGACGAGAACAAGCATTGGGAGTACGAAAATGACCTTAATGTTCAACCAATGACACAAAATCACTTATTGGATGTACCAGATTGGTTAAAAACCCTAATAGGACGAGAATAAGCCTAGGGAGGACGAAAATGACCTAAATGTTTAACCAATGACACAAATGTACTTATTGGATGCACAAGATTGGTTAAAACCCCTAGTTGGACGAGAATAAGCCTAGGGAGGACGAAAATGACCTAAATGTTCAACCAATGACACAAATGTACTTATTGGATGCACAAGATTGGTTAAAAACCGTAATTGGACGAGAATAAGCCTTAGGAGGAAGAAAATGACCTAAATGTTCAACCAATGACACAAAATCACTTATTGGATGCACAAGATTGGTTAAAAACCCTAATTCGACGAGAATAAGCATTGAGAGGACGAAAATGACCTAAATGTTCAACCAATGACACAAATGTACTAATTGGATGCACAAGATTGGTTAAAAACCCTAATTGGACGAGAATAAGCCTTCGGAGGAGGAAAATGACCTAAATGTTCAACAAATGACACAAAAACACTTATTGGATGCACAAGATTGGTTAAAAACCCTAATTGGACGAGATTAAGCCTAGGGAGGACGAAAACGACGGAAATGTTCAACCAACGACACAAAATCACTTATTGGATGCACAAGATTGGTTAAAAACCCTAATTGGACGAGAATAAGCCTTGGGAGGCGAAAAATGACCTAAATGTTCAACCAATGACACAAATGTACTTATTGGATGAATAAGATTGGTTAAAAACCGTAATTGGACAAGAATAAGCCTTGGGAGTACGAAAATGACCTAAATGTTCAACCAATGACACAAAATCACTTATTGGATGCACAAGATTGGTTAAAAACCCTAATTGGACGAGAATAAGCCTAGGGGGGACGAAAATGACCTAAATGTTCAACCAATGACACAAATGTACTTATTGGATGCACAAGATTGGTTAAAACCCCTAATTGGACGAGAATAAGCCTAGGGAGGACGAAAATGATCTAAATGTTCAACCAATGACACAAAATCACTTATTGGATGCACAAGATTGGTTAAAACCCGTAATTGGACGAGAATAAGCCTTGGGAGTACGAAAATGACCTAAATGTTCAACCAATGACACA
>JBBPBP010001223.1:0-13057 GCA_037974735.1 Cicer chorassanicum
AATCTTGTGCATCCAATAAGTACATTTGTGTCATTGGTTGAACATTTAGGTCATTTTCGTCCTCCCAAGACTTATTCTCGTCCAATTAGGGTTTTTAACCAATCTTGTGCATCCAATAAGTGATTTTGTGTCATTGGTTGAACATTTAGGTCTTTTTCTTCCTCCCTAGGCTTATTCTCGTCCAATTAGGGTTTTTAACCAATCTTGTGCATCCAATAATTACATTTGTGTCATTGGTTGAACATTTAGGTCATTTTCATCCTCCCAAGGCTTATTCTCTTCCAATTAGGGTTTTTAACAAATCTTGTGCATCCAATAAGTACATTTGTGTCATTGGTTGAACATTTAGGTCATTTTCGTCCTCCCAAGGCTTATTCTCGTCCAATAAGGGTTTTTAACCAATCTTGTGCATCCAATAAGTGATTTTGTGTCATTGGTTGAACATTTAGGTCATTTTCGTCCTCCCAATGCTTATTCTCGTCAAATTAGGGTTTTTAACCAATCTTGTGCATCGAATAAGTGATTTTGTGTCATTGGTTGAACATTTAGGTCATTTTCGTCCTCCCTAGGCTTATTCTCGTCCAATTAGGGGTTTTAACCAATCTTGTGCATCCAATAAGTACATTTGTGTCATTGGTTGAACAGTTAGGTCATTTTCGTCCTCCCAATGCTTATTCTCGTCCAATTAGGGATTTTAACCAATCTTGTGCTTCCAATAAGTACATTTGTGTAATTGGTTGAACATTTAGGTCATTTTCGTCCTCCAAAGGCTTATTCTCGTCCAATCAGGGTTTTTAACCAATCTTGTGCATCCAATAAGTGATTTTGTGTCATTGGTTGAACATTTAGGTCATTTTCGTCCTCCCAATGCTTATTCTCGTCAAATTAGGGTTTTTAACCAATCTTGTGCATCCAATAAGTGATTTTGTGTCATTGGTTGAACATTTAGGTCATTTTCGTCCTCCCTAGGCTTATTCTCGTCCAATTAGGGGTTTTAACCAATCTTGTGCATCCAATAAGTACATTTGTGTCATTGGTTGAACAGTTAGGTCATTTTTGTCCTCCCAATGCTTATTCTCGTCCAATTAGGGATTTTAACCAATCTTGTGCTTCCAATAAGTACATTTGTGTAATTGGTTGAACATTTAGGTCATTTTCGTCCTCCCTAGGCTTATTCTCGTCCAATTAGGGTTTTTAACCAATCTTGTGCATCCAGTAAGTACATTTGTGTCATTGGTTGAACATTTAGGTCATTTTCGTCCTCCCAAGGCTTATTCTCGTCCAATTAGGGTTTTTAACCAATCTAGTGCATCCAATAAGTGATTTTGTGTCATTGGTTGAACATTTAGCTCATTTTCGTCCTCCCTAGGCTAATTCTCGTCCAATTAGGGTTTTTAACCAATCTTGTGCATCCAATAAGTACATTTGTGTCATTGGTTGAACATTTAGGTCATTTTCGTCCTCCCTAGGGTTTTTCTCGATCAATTAGGGGTTTTAACCAATCTTGTGCATCCAATAAGTACATTTGTGTCATTGGTTGAACATTTAGGTCATTTTTGTCCTCCCTAGGCTTATTCTCGTCCAATAAGGGTTTTTAACCAATCTTGTGCATCCAATTAGTACATTTGTTTCATTGGTTGAACATTTAGGTCATTTTCGTCCTCACAATGCTTATTCTCGTCCAATTAGGGTTTTTAAACAATCTTGTGCATCCAATAAGTGATTTTGTGTCATTGGTTGAACATTTAGGTCAATTTCGTCCTCCCAAGGCTTATTCTCGTCCAATTAGGGTTTTTAACCAATCTAGTGCATCCAATAAGTGATTTTGTGTCATTGGTTGAACATTTAAGTCATTTTCGTCCTCCCGAGGCTTATTCTCGTCCAATTAGGGTTTTTAACCAATCTTGTGCATCCAATAAGTGATTTTGTGTCATTGGTTGAACATTTAGGTCATTTTCGTCCTCCCAAGGCTTATTCTCGTCCAATTAGGGTTTTTAACCAATATTGTGCATCCAATAAGTACATTTGTGTCATTGGTTGAACATTTTGGTCATTTTCGTCCTCCCAAGGCTTATTCTCGTCCAATTAGGGTTTTTAACCAATCTTGTGCATCCAATAAGTGATTTTGTGTCATTGGTTGAACATTTAGGTCATTTTCGTCCTCCCAAGGCTTATTCTCGTCCAATTAGGGTTTTTAACCAATATTGTGCATCCAATAAGTGATTTTGTGTCATTGGTCGAACATTTAGGTCATTTCGTCCTCCCAAGGCTTATTCTCGTCCAATTAGGGTTTTTAACCAATCTTGTGCATCCAATAAGTGATTTTGTGTCATTGGTTGAACATTTAGGTCATTTTCGTCCTCCCCAGGCTTATTCTCGTCCAATTAGGGTTTTTAACCAATCTTGTGCATCCAATAAGTAATTTTGTGTCATTGGTTGAACATTTAGGTCATTTTCGTCCTCCCAAGGCTTATTCTCGTCCAATTAGGGTTTTTAACCAATCTAGTGCATCCAATAAGTGATTTTGTGTCATTGGTTGAACATTTAGGTCATTTTCGTCCTCCCTAGGCTTATTCTCGTCCAATTAGGGTTTGTAACCAATCTTGTGCATCCAATAAGTACATTTGTGTCATTGGTTGAACATTTAGGTCATTTTCGTCCTCCCAAGGCTTATTCTCGTCCAATTAGGGTTTTTAACCAATCTAGTGCATCCAATAAGTGATTTTGTGTCATTGGTTGAACATTTAGGTCATTTTCATCCTCCCTAGGCTTATTCTTGTCCAATTAGGGTTTTTAACCAATCTTGTGCATCCAATTAGTACATTTGTGTCATTGGTTGAACATTTAGGTCATTTTCGTCCTCGCAATGCTTATTCTCGTCCAATTAGGGTTTTTAACCAATCTTGTGCATCCAATAAGTGATTTTGTGTCATTGGTTGAACATTTAGGTCATTTTCGTCCTCCCAAGGCTTATTCTCGTCCAATTAGGGTTTTTAACAAATCTTGTGCATCCAATAAGTGATTTTGTGTCATTGGTTGAACATTTAGGTCATTATCGTCCTCCCAAGGCTTATTCTCGTCCAATTAGGGTTTTTAACCAATCTCATGCATCCAATAAGTGATTTTGTGTCATTGTTTGAACATTTAGGTCATTTTCGTCCTCCCAAGGCTTTTTCTCGTCCAATTAGAGTTTTTAAGCAATCTTGTGCATCCAATAAGTACATTTGTGTCATTGGTTGAACATTTAGGTCATTTTCGTCCTCCCAAGACTTATTCTCGTCCAATTAGGGTTTTTAACCAATCTTGTGCATCCAATAAGTGATTTTGTGTCATTGGTTGAACATTTAGGTCATTTTCGTCCTCCCAATGCTTATTCTCGTCAAATTAGGGTTTTTAACCAATCTTGTGCATCCAATAAGTGATTTTGTGTCATTGGTTGAACAGTTAGGTCATTTTCGTCCTCCCAATGCTTATTCTCGTCCAATTAGGGATTTTAACCAATCTTGTGCTTCCAATAAGTATATTTGTGTAATTGGTTGAACATTTAGGTCATTTTCGTCCTCCCTAGGCTTATTCTCGTCCAATTAGGGTTTTAAACCAATCTTGTGCATCCAGTAAGTACATTTGTGTCATTGGTTGAACATTTAGGTCATTTTCGTCCTCCCAAGGCTTATTCTCGTCCAATTAGGGTTTTTAACCAATCTAGTGCATCCAATAAGTGATTTTGTGTCATTGGTTGAACATTTAGGTCATTTTCGTCCTCCCTAGGCTTATTCTCGTCCAATTAGGGTTTTTAACCAATCTTGTGCATCCAATAAGTACATTTATGTCATTGGTTGAACATTTAGGTCATTTTCGTCCTCCCAAGGCTTATTCTCGTCCATTTAGGGTTTTTAACCAATCTTGTGCATCCAATAAGTGATTTTGTGTCATTGGTTGAACATTTAGGTCATTTTCGTCCTCCTAAGGCTTCTTCTCGTCGAATTAGGGTTTTTAACCAATCTTGTGCATTCAATAAGTGATTTTGTGTCATTGGTTGAACATTTAGGTCATTTTCGTCCTTCCTAGGCTTATTCTCGTCCAATTAGGGTTTTTAACCAATCTTGTGCATTCAATAAGTGATTTTGTGTCATTGGTTGAACATTTAGGTCATTTTCGTCCTCCCAAGGCTTATTCTCGTCCAATTAGGGTTTTTAACCAATCTTGTGCATCCAATAAGTGCTTTTGTGTCATTGGTTGAACATTTAGGTCATTTTCGTCCTCCCAAGGCTTATTCTCGTCCAATTAGTGTTTTTAACCAATCTTGTGCATCCAATAAGTGATTTTGTGTCATTGGTTGAACATTTAGGTCATTTTGATCCTCCCAAGGCTTATTCTCGTCCAATTAGGGTTTTTAACCAATCTTGTGCATCCAATAAGTACATTTGTGTCATTGGTTGAACATTTAGGTCATTTTCGTCCTCCCAAGGCTTATTCTCGTCCAATTAGAGTTTTAAACCAATCTAGTGCATCCAATAAGTGATTTTGTGTCATTGGTTGAACATTTAGGTCATTTTCGTCCTCCCTAGGCTTATTCTCGTCCAATTAGGGTTTTTAACCAATCTTGTGCATCCAATAAGTACATTTGTGTCATTGGTTGAACATTTAGGTCATTTTCGTCCTCCCAATGCTTAATCTCGTCCAATTAGGGTTTTTAACCAATCTTGTGCATCCAATAAGTGATTTTGTGTCATTGGTTGAACATTTAGGTCATTTTCGTCCTCCCTAGGCTTATTCTCGTCCAATTAGGGTTTTTAACCAATCTTGTGCATCAAATAACTACATTTGTGTCATTGGTTGAATATTTAGGTCATTTTCGTCCTCCCTAGGCTTATTCTCGTCCAATTAGGGTTTTTAACCAATCTTGTGCATCCAATAAGTGATTTTGTATCATTGGTTGAACATTTAGGTCATTTTCGTCCTCCCAAGGCTTATTCTCGTCCAATTAGGGTTTTTAACCAATCTTGTGCATCCAATTAGTACATTTGTGTCATTGGTTGAACATTTAGGTCATTTTCGTCCTCCCAAGGCTTATTCTCGTCCAATTAGGGTTTTTAACCAATCTAGTGCATCCAATAAGTGATTTTGTGTCATTGGTTGAACATTTAGGTCATTTTCATCCTCCCTAGGCTTATTCTCGTCCAATTAGGGTTTTTAACCAATCTAGTGCATCCAATAAGTGATTTTGTGTCATTGGTTGAACATTTAGGTCATTTTCGTCCTCCCAAGGCTTATTCTCGTCCAATTAGGGTTTTTAACCAATCTTGTGCATACAATAAGTGATTTTGTGTCATTGGTTGAACATTTAGGTCATTTTCGTCCTCCCAAGGCTTATTCTCGTCCAATTAAGGTTTTTAACCAATCTTGTCCATCCAATAAGTACATTTGTGTCATTGGTTGAAGATTTAGGTCATTTTCGTCCTCCCAAGGCTTATTCTCGTCCAATTAGGGTTTTTAACCAATCTTGTGCATCCAATAAGTGATTTTGTGTCATTGGTTGAACATTTAGGTCATTTTCGTCCTCCCAAGGCTTAGTCTCGTCCAATTAGGGCTTTTAACCAATCTTGTGCATCCAATAAGTGATTTTGTGTCATTGGTTAAACATTTAGGTCATTTTCGTTCTCCCAGGGCTTATTCTCGTCCAATTAGGGTTTTTAACCAATCTAGTGCATCCAATAAGTGATTTTGTGTCATTGGTTGAACATTTAGGTCATTTTCGTCCTCCCTAGGCTTATTCTCGTCCAATTAGGGTTTTTAACCAATCTTGTGCATCCAATAAGTGATTTTGTGTCATTGGTTGAACATTTAGGTCATTTTCGTCCTCCCTAAGCTTATTCTCTTCCAATTAGGGTTTTTAACCAATCTTGTGCATCCAATAAGTACACTTGTGTCATTGGTTGAACATTTAGGTCATTTTCGTCCTCCCAAGGCTTATTCTCGTCCAATTAGGGTTTTTAACCAATCTTGTGCATCCAATAAGTGATTTTGTGTCATTGGTTGAACATTTAGGTCATTTTCGTTCTCCCTAGGCTTATTCTCGTCCAATTAGGGGTTTTAACCAATCTTGTGCATCCAATAAGTACATTTGTGTCATTGGTTGAACAGTTAGGTCATTTTCGTCCTCCCAATGCTTATTCTCGTCCAATTAGGGATTTTAACCAATCTTGTGCTTCCAATAAGCACATTTGTGTAATTGGTTGAACATTTAGGTCATTTTCGTCCTCCCTAGGCTTATTCTCGTCCAATTAGGGTTTTTAACCAATCTTGTGCATCCAGTAAGTACATTTGTGTCATTGGTTGAACATTTAGGTCATTTTCGTCCTCCCAAGGCTTATTCTCGTCCAATTAGGGTTTTTAACCAATCTAGTGCATCCAATAAGTGATTTTGTGTCATTGGTTGAACATTTAGGTCATTTTCGTCTTCCCTAGGCTTATTCTCGTCCAATTAGGGTTTTTAACCAATCTTGTGCATCCAATAAGTACATTTGTGTCATTGGTTGAACATTTAGGTCATTTACGTCCTCCCAATGCTTATTCTCGTCCAACTAGGGTTTTTAACCAATCTTGTGCATCCAATAAGTGATTTTGTGTCATTGGTTGAACATTTAGGTCATTTTCGTCCTCTCTAGGGTTTTTCTCGATCAATTAGGGGTTTTAACCAATCTTGTGCATCCAATAAGTACATTTGTGTCATTGGTTGAACATTTAGGTCATTTTCGTCCTCCCTAGGCTTATTCTCGTCCAATAAGGGTTTTTAACCAATCTTGTGCATCCAATTAGTACATTTGTTTCATTGGTTGAACATTTAGGTCATTTTCGTCCTCACAATGCTTATTCTCGTCCAATTAGGGGTTTTAAACAATCTTGTGCATCCAATAAGTGATTTTGTGTCATTGGTTGAACATTTAGGTCATTTTCGTCCACCCAAGGCTTATTCTCGTCCAATTAGGGTTTTTAACCAATCTAGTGCATCCAATAAGTGATTTTGTGTCATTGGTTGAACATTTAGGTCATTTTCGTCCTCCCTAGGCTTATTCTCGTCCAATTAGGGTTTTTAACCAATCTTGTGCATCCAATAAGTACATTTGTGTCATTGGTTGAACATTTAGGTCATTTTCGTCCTCCCAAGGCTTATTCTCGTCTAATTAGGGTTTTAAACCAATCTAGTGCATCCAATAAGTGATTTTGTGTCATTGGTTGAACATTTAGGTCATTTTCGTCCTCCCTAGGCTTATTCTCGTCCAATTAGGGTTTTTAACCAATCTTGTGCATCCAATAAGTACATTTGTGTCATTGGTTGAACATTTAGGTCATTTTCGTCCTCCCAATGCTTATTCTCGTCCAATTAGGGTTTTTAACCAATCACGTGCATCCAATAAATGATTTTGTGTCATTGGTTGAACATTTAGGTCATTTTCGTCCTCCTAAGGCTTATTCTCGTCCAATTAGGGTTTTTAACCAATCTAGTGCATCCAATAAGTGATTTTGTGTCATTGGTTGAACATTTAGGTCATTTTCGTCCTCCCTAGGCTTATTCTCGTCCAATTAGGGTTTTTAACCAATCTTGTGCATCCAATAAGTACATTTCTGTCATTAGTTGAACATTTAGGTCATTTTCGTCCTCCCAATGCTTATTCTCGTCCAATTAGGGTTTTAAACCAATCTTGTGCATCCAATAAGTGATTTTGTGTCATTGGTTGAACATTTAGGTCATTTTCGTCCTCCTAAGGCTTATTCTCGTCCAATTAGGGGTTTTAACCACTCTTGTGCATCCAATAAGTACATTTGTGTCATTGGTTGAACATTTAGGTCATTTTCGTCCTCCCTAGGCTTATTCTCGTCCAATTAGGGTTTTTAACCAATCTGGTGCATCCAATAAGTGATTTTGTGTCATTGGTTGAACATTTAGGTCATTTTCGTCCTCCCTAGGCTTATTCTCGTCCAATTAGGGTTTTTAACCAATCTTGTGCATCCAATAAGTACATTTCTGTCATTAGTTGAACATTTAGGTCATTTTCGTCCTCCCAATGCTTATTTTCGTCCAATTAGGGTTTTTAACCAATCTTGTGCATCCAATAAGTGATTTTGTGTCATTGGTTGAACATTTAGGTCATTTTCGTCCTCCTAAGGCTTATTCTCGTCCAATTAGGGGTTTTAACCAATCTTGTGCATCCAATAAGTACATTTGTGTCATTGGTTGAACATTTAGGTCATTTTCGTCCTCCTAAGGCTTATTCTCGTCCAATTAGGGGTTTTAATCAATCTTGTGCATCCAATAAGTACATTTGTGTCATTGGTTGAACATTTAGGTCATTTTCGTCCTCCCTAGGCTTATTCTCGTCCAATTAGGGTTTTTAACCAATCTGGTGCATCCAATAAGTGATTTTGTGTCATTGGTTGAACATTTAGGTCATTTTCGTCCTCCCTAGGCTTATTCTCGTCCAATTAGGGTTTTTAACCAATCTTGTGAATCCAATAAGTACATTTGTGTCATTGGTTGAACATTTAGGTCATTTTCGTACTCCCTAGGGTTTTTCTCGATCAATTAGGGGTTTTAACCAATCTTGTGCATCGAATAAGTACATTTGTGTCATTGGTTGAACATTTAGGTCATTTTCGTCCTCCCTAAGCTTATTCTCGTCCAATAAGGGTTTTTAACCAATCTTGTGCATCCAATTAGTACATTTGTTTCATTGGTTGAACATTTAGGTCATTTTCGTCCTCACAATGCTTATTCTCGTCCAATTAGGGGTTTTAAACAATCTTGTGCATCCAATAAGTGATTTTGTGTCATTGGTTGAACATTTAGGTCATTTTCGTCCACCCAAGGCTTATTCTCGTCCAATTAGGGTTTTTAACCAATCTAGTGCATCCAATAAGTGATTTTGTGTCATTGGTTGAACATTTAAGTCATTTTCGTCCTCCCTAGGCTTATTCTCGTCCAATTAGGGTTTTTAACCAATCTTGTGCATCCAATAAGTACATTTGTGTCATTGGTTGAACATTTAGGTCATTTTCGTCCACCCAAGACTTATTCTCGTCCAATTAGGGTTTTTAACCAATCTTGTGCATCCAATAAGTGATTTTGTGTCATTGGTTGAACATTTAGGTCTTTTTCTTCCTCCCTAGGCTTATTCTCGTCCAATTAGGGTTTTTAACCAATCTTGTGCATCCAATAAGTACATTTCTGTCATTAGTTGAACATTTAGGTCATTTTCATCCTCCCAAGGCTTATTCTCGTCCAATTAGGGTTTTTAACCAATCTAGTGCATCCAATAAGTGATTTTGTGTCATTGGTTGAACATTTAGGTCATTTTCGTCCTCCCTAGGCTTATTCTCGTCCAATTAGGGTTTTTAACCAATCTTGTGCATCCAATAAGTACATTTGTGTCATTGGTTGAACATTTAGGTCATTTACGTCCTCCCAATGCTTATTCTCGTCCAATTAGGGTTTTTAACCAATCTAGTGCATCCAATAAGTGATTTTGTGTCATTGGTTGAACATTTAGGTCATTTTCGTCCTCCCTAGGCTTATTCTCGTCCAATTAGGGTTTTTAACCAATCTTGTGCATCCAATAAGTACGTTTGTGTCATTGGTTGAACATTTAGGTCATTTTCGTCCTCCCAATGCTTATTCTCGTCCAATTAGGGTTTTTAACCAATCTTGTGCATCCAATAAGTGATTTTGTGTCATTGGTTGAACATTTAGGTCATTTTCGTCCTCCCTAGGCTTATTCTCGCCCAATTAGGGGTTTTAACCAATCTTGTGCATCCAATAAGTACATTTGTGTCATTGGTTGAACATTTAGGTCATTGTCGTCCTCCCAATGCTTATTCTCGTCCAATTAGGGTTTTTAACCAATCTTGTGCATCCAATAAGTGATTTTGTGTCATTGGTTGAACATTTAGATCATTTTTGTCCTCCCTAGGCTTATTCTCGTCCAATTAGGGTTTTTAACCAATCTTGTGCATCCAATAAGTACATTTGTGTCATTGGTTGAACATTTAGGTCATTTTCGTCCTCCCAAGGCTTATTCTCATCCAATTAGGGTTTTTAACCAATCTTGTTCATCCAATAAGTAATTTTGTTTCATTGGTCGAACATTTAGGTCATTTTCGTCCTCACAAGGCTTATTCTCGTCCAATTAGGGTTTTTAACCAATCTTGTGCATCCAATAAGTACATTTGTGTCATTGGTTGAACATTTAGGTCATTTTCGTCCTCCCAAGACTTATTCTCGTCCAATTAGGGTTTTTAACCAATCTTGTGCATCCAATAAGTGATTTTGTGTCATTGGTTTAACATTTAGGTCATTTTCGTCCTCCCAAGGCTTATTCTCGTCCAATTAGGGTTTTTAACCAATCTTGTGCATCCAATAAGTGATTTTGTGTCATTGGTTGAACATTTAGTTCATTTTCGTCCTCCCAAGGCTTATTCTCGTCCATTTAGGGTTTTTAACCAATCTTCTGCATCCAATAAGTACATTTGTGTCATTGGTTGAACATTTAGGTCATTTTCGTCCTCCCTAGGCTTATTCTCGTCCAATTAGGGTTTTTAACCAATCTTGTGCATCCAATAAGTGATTTTGTGTCATTGGTTGAACATTTAGGTCATTTTCATCATCCCAAGGCTTATTCTCGTCCAATTAGGGTTTTTAACCAATCTTGTGCATCCAATAAGTACATTTGTGTCATTGGTTGAACATTTAGGTCATTTTCGTCCTCCCAAGACTTATTCTCGTCCAATTAGGGTTTTTAACCAATCTTGTGCATCCAATAAGTGATTTTGTGTCATTGGTTGAACATTTAGGTCATTTTCGTCATCCCAAGGCTTATTCTCGTCCAATTAGGGTTTTTAACCAATCTTGTGCATCCAGTAAGTGATTTTGTGTCATTGGTTGAACATTTAGGTCATTTTCAACCTCCCTAGGCTTATTCTCGTTCAATTAGGGTTTTGAACCAATCTTGTGCATCCAATAAGTAATTTTGTGTCATTGTTTGAACATTTAGGTTATTTTCGTCCTCCCAAGGCATATTCTCCTCCAATTAGGGTTTTTAACCAATTTTGTGCATCCAATAAGTACATTTGTGTCATTGGTTGAACATTTAGGTCATTTTCCTCCTCCCAAGGCTTATTCTCGTCCAATTAGGGTTTTTAACCAATCTTGTGCATCCAATAAGTGATTTTGTGCCATAATTTGAACATTTAGGTTATTTGCGTGCTCCCAAGGCTTATTCTCGTCCAATTAAGGTTTTTAACCAATCTTGTGCATCCAATTAGTACTTTTGTGTCATTGGTTGAACATTTAGGTCATTTGCTTCCTCCTAAGGATTATTCTCGTCCAATTAGGGCTTTTAACCAATCTTGTGCATCCAATAAGTGATTTTGTGTCATTGGTTGAACATTTAGGTCATTATCGTCCTCCCAAGGCTTATTCTCGTCCAATTAGGGTTTTTAACCAATCTTGTGCATCCAATAAGTGATTTTGTGTCATTGTTTGAACATTTAGGTCATTTTCGTCCTCCCAAGGCTTATTCTCGTCCAATTAGGATTTTGAACCAATCTTGTGCATCCAATAAGTGATTTTGTGTCATTGGTTGAACATTTAAGTCATTTTCGTCCTCCCTAGGCTTATTCTCGTCCAATTAGGGTTTTTAACCAATCTTGTGCATCCAATAAGTACATTTGTGTCATTGGTTGAACATTTAGGTCATTTTCGTCCTCCCTAGGCTTATTCTCGTCCAATTAGGGTTTTTAACCAATCTTGTGCATCCAATAAGTACATTTGTGTCATTGGTTGAAGATTTAGGTCATTTTCGTCCTCCCAAGGCTTATTCTCGTCCAATTAGGGTTTTTAACCAATCTAGTGCATCCAATAAGTGATTTTGTGTCATTGGTTGAACATTTAGGTCATTTTCGTCCTCCCTAGGCTTATTCTCGTCCAATTAGGGTTTTTAACCAATCTTGTGCATCCAATAAGTACATTTGTGTCATTGGTTGAACATTTAGGACATTTTCTTCCTCCCTAGGCTTATTCTCGTCCAATTAGGGTTTTTAACCAATCTTGTGCATCCAATAAGTGATTTTGTGTCATTGGTTGAACATTTAGGTCATTTTCGTCCTCCCAAGGCTTATTCTCGTCCAATTAGGGTTTTTAACCAATCTTGTGCATCCAGCAAGTGATTTTGTGTCATTGGTTGAACATTTAGGTCATTTTCGTCCTCCCTAGGCTTATTCTCGTCCAATTAGGGTTTTTAACCAATCTTGTGCATCCAATAAGTACATTTGTGTCATTGGTTGAACATTTAGGTCATTTTCGTCCTCCCAAGACTTATTCTCGTCCAATTAGGGTTTTTAACCAATCTTGTGCATCCAATAAGTGATTTTGTGTCATTGGTTGAACATTTAGGTCTTTTTCTTCCTCCCTAGGCTTATTCTCGTCCAATTAGGGTTTTTAACCAATCTTGTGCATCCAATAAGTACATTTGTGTCATTTGTTGAACATTTAGGTCATTTTCATCCTCCCAAGGCTTATTCTCGTCCAATTAGGGTTTTTAACCAATCTTGTGCATCCAATAAGTACATTTGTGTCATTGGTTGAACATTTAGGTCATTTTCGTCCTCCCAAGGCTTATTCTCGTCCAATCAGGGTTTTTAACCAATCTTGTGCATCCAATAAGTGATTTTTTGTCATTGGTTGAACATTTAGTTCATTTTCGTCCTCCCTAGGCTTATTCTCGTCCAATTAGGGGTTTTAACCAATCTTGTGCATCCAATAAGTACATTTGTGACATTGGTTGAACAGTTAGGTCATTTTCGTCCTCCCAATGCTTATTCTCGTCCAATTAGGGATTTTAACCAATCTTGTGCTTCCAATAAGTACATTTGTGTAATTGGTTGAACATTTAGGTCATTTTCGTCCTCCCTAGGCTTATTCTCGTCCAATTAGGGTTTTTAACCAATCTTGTGCATCCAGTAAGTACATTTGTGTCATTGGTTGAACATTTAGGTCATTTTC
>JBBPBP010001224.1:0-13045 GCA_037974735.1 Cicer chorassanicum
TTTTGTCGTCCAATTAGGGTTTTTAACCAATCTTGTGCATCCAATAATTACATTTGTGTCATTGGTTGAACATTTAGGTCATTTTCGTCCTCCCAAGGCTTATTCTCGTCCAATTAGGGTTTTTAACCAATCTTGTGCATCCAATAAGTTATTTTGTGTCATTGGTTGAACCTTTAGGTTGTTTTCGTGCTCCCTAGGCTTATTCTCATCAAATTAGAGTTTTTAACAAATCTTGTGCATCCAATAAGTACATTTGTGTCATTGGTTGAACATTTCGGTAATTTTCGTCCCCCCAAGACATTTTCTCGTCCAATTAGGGGTTTTAACAAATCTTGTGCATCCAATAAGTGATTTTGTGTCATTGGTTGAGCATTTAGGTCATTTTCGTCCTCCCAAGGCTTATTCTCGTCCAATTAGTGTTTTTAACCAATCTTGTGCATCCAATAAGTTATTTTGTGTCATTGGTTGAACATTTAGGTCATTTTCGTCCTCCCAAGGCTTATTCTCGTCCAATTTGTGTTTTTAACCAATCTTGTGCATCCAATAAGTGATTTTGTGTCATTGGTTGAACATTTAGGTCATTTTCGTCCTCCCAAGGCTTATTCTCGTCCAATTAGGGTTTTTAACCAATCTTGTGCATCCAATAAGTGATTTTGTTTCATTGGTTGAACATTTAGTTCATTTTCGTCCTCCAGTGATTTATTTCGTCCAATTAGGGTTTTTAACCAATCTTGTGCATCCAATAAGTGATTTTGTGTCATTGGTTGAACATTTAGGTCATTTTTGTCCTCTCTAGGCTTATTCTCGTCCAATTAGGGTTTTGTGCATCCAATAAGTACATTTGTGTCATTGGTTGAACATTTAGGTCATTTTCGTCCTCCCAAGGCTTATTCTCGTCCAATTAGAGTTTTTAACCAATCTTATGCATCCAATAAGTGATTTTGTGTCATTGGTTGAGCATTTACGTCATTTTCGTCCTCCCTGGGCTTATTCTTGTGCAATTAGGGTTTTGTGCATCCAATAAGTACATTTGTGTCATTGGTTGAACATTTAGGTCATTTTCGTCCTCCCAAGGCTTATTCTCGTCCAATTAGGATTTTTAAAAAATCTTGTGCATCCAATAAGTGATTTTGTGTCATTGGTTGAACATTTAGGTCATTTTCGTCCTCCCTAGGCTTATTCTCGTGCAATTAGGGTTTTGTGCATCCAATAAGTACATTTGTGTCAATGGTTGAACATTTAGGTCATTTTCGTCCTCCCAAGGCTTATTCTCGTCCAATTAGGGTTTTTAACAAATCTTGTGCATCCAATAAGTGATTTTGTGTCATTGGTTGAACATTTAGATCATTTTTGTCCTCCCAAGGCTTTTACTCATCAAATTAGAGTTTTTAACAAATCTTGTGCATCCAATAAGTGATTTTGTGTCATTGGTTGAACATTTAGGTCATTTTCGTCCTCCCTAGGCTTATTCTTGTCCAATTAGGGTTTTTAACCAATCTTGTGCATCCAATAAGTGATTTTGTGTCATTGTTTGAACATTTAGGTCATTTTCGTCCTCCTATGGCTTATTCTTATCCAATTAGGGCTTTTAATCAATCTTGTGCATCCAATAAGTGATTTTGTGTCATTGGTTGAACATTTAGGTCATTTTCGTCCTCCTAAGGCTTATTCTCGTCCAATTAGGGTTTTTAACCAATCTTGTGCATCCAATAAGTTATTTTGTGTCATTGGTTGAACCTTTAGGTCATTTTCGTGCTCCCTAGGCTTATTCTCATCAAATTAGAGTTTTTAACAAATCTTGTGCATCCAATAAGTACATTTGTGTCATTGGTTGAACATTTCGGTAATTTTCGTCCACCCAAGACATTTTCTCGTCCAATTAGGGGTTTTAACAAATCTTGTGCATCCAATAAGTGATTTTGTGTTATTGGTTGAGCATTTAGGTCATTTTCGTCCTCCCAAGGCTTATTCTCGTCCAATTAGTGTTTTTAACCAATCTTGTGCATCCAATAAGTGATTTTGTGTCATTGGTTGAACATTTAGGTCATTTTCGTCCTCCCAAGGCTTATTCTCGTCCAATTAGGGTTTTTAACAAATCTTGTGCATCCAATAAGTGATTTTGCAACATTGGTTGAACATTTAGGTCATTTTCGTCCTCCCTAGGCTTTTTCTCATCAAATTAGAGTTTTTAACAAATCCTGTGCATCCAATAAGTGATTTTGTGTCATTGGTTGAACATTTAGGTCATTTTCGTCTTCCAGTGACCTATTTCGTCCAATTAGGGTTTTTAACCAATCTTGTGCATCCAATAAGTGAATTTGTGTCATAAGTTGAACATTTAGGTCATTTTCGTCTTCCCAAGGCTTATTCTCGTCCAATTAGGGTTTTTAACCAATCTTGTGCATCCAATAAGTGATTTTGTGTCATTGGTTGAACATTTAGGTCATTTTCGTCTTCCAGTGACCTATTTCGTCCAATTAGGGTTTTTAACCAATCTTGTGCATCCAATAAGTGAATTTGTGTCATTGGTTGAACATTTAGGTCATTTTCGTCCTCCCTAGGCTTATTCTCGTCCAATTAGGGTTTTGTGCATCCAATAAGTACATTTGTGTCATTGGTTGAACATATAGGTCATTTTCGTCCTCCCAAGGCTTATTCTCGTCCAATTAGGGTTTTTAACCAATCTTGTGCATCCAATAAGTGATTTTGTGTCATAAGTTGAACATTTAGGTCATTTTCGTCCTCCCAAGGCTTATTCTCGTCCAATTAGGGTTTTTAACCAATCTTGTGCATCCAATAAGTGATTTTGTATCATTGGTTGAACATTTAGGTCATTTTCGTCCTCCCAAGGCTTATTCTCATCCAATTAGGGTTTTTAACCAATCTTGTGCATCCAATAAGTGATTTTGTGTCATTGGTTGAACATTTAGGTCATTTTCGTCCTCCCTAGGCTCATTCTCGTCCAATTAGGGTTTTTAACCAATCTTGTGCATCCAATAAGTACACTTGTGTCATTGGTTGAACATTTAGGTCATTTTCGTCCTCCCAAGGCTTATTCTCGTCCAATTAGGGTTTTTAACCAATCTTGTGCATCCAATAAGTGATTTTGTTTCATTGGTTGAACATTTAGGTCATTTTCGTGCTCCAGTGACTTATTTCGTCCAATTAGGGTTTTTAACCAATCTTGTGCATCCAATAAGTGATTTTGTGTCATTGGTTGAACATTTAGGTCATTTTTGTCCTCTCTAGGCTTATTCTCGTCCAATTAGGGTTTTGTGCATCCAATAAGTACATTTGTGTCATTGGTTGAACATTTAGGTCATTTTCGTCCTCCCAAGGATTATTCTCGTCCAAATAGGGTTTTTAACCAATCTTGTGCATCCAATAAGTGATTTTGTGCCATTGGTTGAACATTTAGGTCATTTTCGTCCTCCCAAGGCTTATTCTCGTCCAATTAGGGTTTTTAACCAATCTTGTGCATCCAATAAGTGATTTTGTGTCGTTGGTTGAACATTTAGGTCATTTTCGTCCTCCCAAGGCTTATTCTCGTCCAATTAGGGTTTTTAACCAATCTTATGCATCCAATAAGTTATTTTGTGTCATTGGTTTAACATTTAGGTCATTTTCGTCCTCCCAAGGCTTATTCTCGTCCAATTAGGGTTTTTAACCAATCTTGTGCATCCAATAAGTACATTTGTGTCATTGGTTGAACATTTAGGTCATTTTCGTCCTCCCAAGGCTTATTCTCGTCCAATTAGGGTTTTTTATCAATCTTGTGCATCCAATAAGTACATTTGTGTCATTGGTTAAACATTTAGGTCATTTTCGTCCTCCCAAGGCTTTTTCTCGTCCAATTAGGGTTTTTAACCAATCTTGTGCATCCAATAAGTGATTTTGTGTCATTGGTTGAACATTTAGGTCATTTTCGTCCTCCCTAGGCTTATTCTCGTCCAATTAGGGTTTTTAACCAATCTTGTGCATCCAATTAGTGATTTTGTGTCATTTGTTGAACATTTAGGTCATTTTCGTCCTCCCAAGGCTTATTCTCGTCCAATTAGGGTTTTTAACCAATCTTGTGCATCCAATAAGTGATTTTGTGTCATTGTTTGAACATTTAGGTCATTTTCGTCCTCCTAAGGCTTATTCTTATCCAATTAGGGCTTTTAATCAATCTTGTGCATCCAATAAGTGATTTTGTGTCATTGTTTGAACATTTAGGTCATTTTCGTCCTCCCAAGGCTTTTGTCGTCCAATTAGGGTTTTTAACCAATCTTGTGCATCCAATAAGTACATTTGTGTCATTGGTTGAACATTTCGGTAATTTTCGTCCACCCAAGACATTTTCTCGTCCAATTAGGGGTTTTAACAAATCTTGTGCATCCAATAAGTGATTTTGTGTCATTGGTTGAGCATTTAGGTCATTTTCGTCCTCCCAAGGCTTATACTCGTCCAATTAGTGTTTTTAACCAATCTTGTGCATCCAATAAGTGATTTTGTGTCATTGGTTAAACATTTAGGTAATTTTCGTCCTCCCAAGGCTTATTCTCGTCCAATTTGTGTTTTTAACCAATCTTGTGCATCCAATAAGTGATTTTGTGTCATTGGTTGAACATTTAGGTCATTTTCGTCCTCCCAAGGCTTATTCTCGTCCAATTAGGGTTTTTAACCAATCTTGTGCATCCAATAAGTGATTTTGTTTCATTGGTTGAACATTTAGGTCATTTTCGTCCTCCAGTTTCGTCCAATTAGGGTTTTTAACCAATCTTGTGCATCCAATAAGTGATTTTGTGTCATTGGTTGAACATTTAGGTCATTTTTCTCCTCTCTAGGCTTATTCTCGTCCAATTAGGGTTTTGTGCATCCAATAAGTACATTTGTGTCATTGGTTGAACATTTAGGTCATTTTCGTCCTCCCAAGACTAATTCTCGTCCAATTAGGGTTTTTAACCAATCTTGTGCATCCAATAAGTGATTTTGTGTCATTGGTTGAACATTTACGTCATTTTCGTCCTCTCTAGGCTTATTCTCGTGCAATTAGGGTTAGGGCCATCCAATAAGTACATTTGTGTCATTGGTTGAACATTTAGGTCATTTTCGTCCTCCCAAGGCTTTTTCTCGTCCAATTAGGGTTTTTAACAAATCTTGTGCATCCAATAAGTGATTTTGTGTCATTGGTTGAACATTTAGGTCATTTTCGTCCTCCCTAGGCTTATTCTCGTGCAATTAGGGTTTTGTGCATCCAATAAGTACATTTGTGTCATTGGTTGAACATTTAGGTCATTTTCGTCCTCCCAAGGCTTATTCTCGGCCAATTAGGGTTTTTAACAAATCTTGTGCATCCAATAAGAGATTTTGTGTCATTGGTTGAACATTTAGGTCATTTTCGTCCTCCCTAGGCTTTTACTCATCAAATTAGAGTTTTTAACAAATCTTGTGCATCCAATAAGTGATTTTGTGTCATTGGTTGAACATTTAGGTCATTTTCGTCCTCCCTAGGCTTATTCTTGTCCAATTAGGGTTTTTAACCAATCTTGTGCATCCAATAAGTGATTTTGTGTCATTGTTTGAACATTTAGGTCATTTTCGTCCTCCCTAGTCTTATTCTCATCAAATTAGACTTTTTAACAAATCTTGTGCATCCAATAAGTGATTTTGTGTCATTGGTTGAACATTTACCTCATTTTCGTCCTCCCTAGGCTTATTCTCTACCAATTAGGATTTTTAACAAATCTTGGGCATCCAATAAGTGATTTTGTGTCATTGGTTGAACATTTAGGTCATTTTCGTCCTCCCTAGGCTTATTCTTGTCCAATTAGGGTTTTTAACCAATCTTGTGCATCCAATAAGTGATTTTGTGTCATTGTTTGAACATTTAGGTCATTTTCGTCCTCCCAAGGCTTATTCTCGTCCAATTAGGGTTTTTAACCAATCTTGTGCATCCAATAAGTGATTTTGTGTCATAAGTTGAACATTTAGGTCATTTTCGTCCTCCCAAGGCTTATTCTCGTCCAATTAGGGTTTTTAACCAATCTTGTGCATCCAATAAGTGATTTTGTGTCATTGGTTGAACATTTACGTCATTTTCGTCGTCCATAGGCTTATTCTCGTCCAATTAGGGTTTTGTGCATCCAATAAGTACATTTGTGTCATTGGTTGAACATTTAGGCCATTTTCGTCCTCCCAAGGCTTATTCTCGTCCAATTAGGGGTTTTAACAAATCTTGTGCATCCAATAAGTGATTTTGTGTCATTGGTTGAACATTTAGGTCATTTTCGTCCTCCCAAGGCTTATTCTCGTCCAATTAGGGTTTTTAACCAATCTTGTGCATCCAATAAGTACATTAGTGTCATTGGTTGAACATTTAGGTCATTTTCGTCCTCCCAAGGCTTATTCTCGTCCAATTAGGGTTTTTAACCAATCTTTTGCATCCAATAAGTACATTTGTGTCATTGGTTGAACATTTAGGTCATTTTCGTACTCCAAAGGCTTATTCTCTTCCAATTAGGGTTTTTAACCAATCTTGTGCATCCAATAAGTGATTTTGTGTCATTGGTTGAACATTTAGGTCATTTTCGTCCTCCCAGGGCTTTTTCTCTTCCAATTAGGGTTTTTAACAAATCTTGTGCATCCAATAAGTGATTTTGTGTCATTGTTTGAACATATAGGTCATTTTCGTCCTCCCAATGCTTATTCTCGTCCAATTAGGGTTTTTAACCAATCTTGTGCATCCAATAAGTGATTTTGTGTCATTGGTTGAACATTTAGGTCATTTTCGTCCTCCCAAGGCTTATTCTCGTCCAATTAGGGTTTTTAACCAATCTTGTGCATCCAATAAGTGATTTTGTTTCCTTGGTTGAACATTTAGGTCATTTTCGTGCTCCAGTGACTTATTTCGTCCAATTAGGGTTTTTAACCAATCTTGTGCATCCAATAAGTGATTTTGTGTCATTGGTTGAACATTTAGGTCATTTTTGTCCTCTCTAGGCTTATTCTCGTCCAATTAGGGTTTTGTGCATCCAATAAGTACATTTGTGTCATTGGTTGAACATTTAGGTCATTTTCGTCCTCCCAAGGCTTATTCTCGTCCAATTAGAGTTTTTAACCAATCTTATGCATCCAATAAGTGATTTTGTGTCATTGGTTGAGCATTTACGTCATTTTCGTCCTCCCTGGGCTTATTCTTGTGCAATTAGGGTTTTGTGCATCCAATAAGTACATTTGTGTCATTGGTTGAACATTTAGGTCATTTTCGTCCTCCCAAGGCTTATTCTCGTCCAATTAGGATTTTTAAAAAATCTTGTGCATCCAATAAGTGATTTTGTGTCATTGGTTGAACATTTAGGTCATTTTCGTTCTCCCTAGGCTTATTCTCGTGCAATTAGGGTTTTGTGCATCCAATAAGTACATTTGTGTCAATGGTTGAACATTTAGGTCATTTTCGTCCTCCCAAGGCTTATTCTCGTCCAATTAGGGTTTTTAACAAATCTTGTGCATCCAATAAGTGATTTTGTGTCATTGGTTGAACATTTAGGTCATTTTCGTCCTCCCTAGGCTTATTCTTGTCCAATTAGGGTTTTTAACCAATCTTGTGCATCCAATAAGTGATTTTGTGTCATTGTTTGAACATTTAGGTCATTTTCGTCCTCCCTAGTCTTATTCTCATCAAATTAGACTTTTTAACAAATCTTGTGCATCCAATAAGTGATTTTGTGTCATTGGTTGAACATTTACCTCATTTTCGTCCTCCCTAGGCTTATTCTCTTCCAATTAGGATTTTTAACAAATCTTGTGCATCCAATAAGTGATTTTGTGTCATTGGTTGAACATTTAGGTCATTTTCGTCCTCCCTAGGCTTATTCTTGTCCAATTAGGGTTTTTAACCAATCTTGTGCATCCAATAAGTGATTTTGTGTCATTGTTTGAACATTTAGGTCATTTTCGTCCTCCCAAGGCTTTTGTCGTCCAATTAGGGTTTTTAACCAATCTTGTGCATCCAATAAGTACATTTGTGTCATTGGTTGAACATTTAGGTCATTTTCGTCCTCCCAAGGCTTATTCTCGTCCAATTAGGGTTTTTAACAAATCTTGTGCATCCAATAAGTGCTTTTGTGTCATTGGTTGAACATTTAGGTCATTTTCGTCCTCCCAAGGCTTATTCTCGTCCAATTAGGGTTTTTAACCAATCTTGTGCATCCAATAAGTACATTTGTGTCATTGGTTGAACATTTAGGTCATTTTCGTCCTCCCAAGGCTTATTCTCGTCCAATTAGGGATTTGAACCAATCTTGTGCATCCAATAAGTGATTTTGTGTCATTGGTTGAACATTTAGGTCATTTTCGTCCTCCCAAGGCTTATTCTCGTCCAATTAGGGTTTTTAACCAATCTTGTGCATCCAATAAGTGATTTTGTGTCATTGGTTGAACATTTAGGTCATTTTCGTCCTCCGTAGGCTTATTCTCGTCCAATTAGGGTTTTGTGCATCCAATAAGTACATTTGTGTCATTATTTAAACATTTAGGTTATTTTCGTCCTCCCAAGGCTTATTCTCGTCCAATTAGGGTTTTTAACCAATGTTGTGCATCCAATAAGTACATTTGTGTCATTGGTTGAACATTTAGGTCATTTTCGTCCTCCCAAGGCTTATTCTCGTCCAATTAGGGTTTTTAACAAATCTTGTGCATCCAATAAGTGATTTTGTGTCATTGGTTGAACATTTAGGTCATTTTCGTCCTCCCAAGGCTTATTCTCGTCTAATTAGGGTTTTTAACCAATCTTGTGCATCCAATAAGTGATTTTGTTTCATTGGTTGAACATTTAGGTCATTTTCGTGCTCCAGTGACTTATTTCGTCCAATTAGGGTTTTTAACCAATCTTGTGCATCCAATAAGTGATTTTGTGTCATTGGTTGAACATTTAGGTCATTTTTGTCCTCTCTAGGCTTATTCTCGTCCAATTAGGGTTTTGTGCATCCAATAAGTACATTTGTGTCATTGGTTGAACATTTAGGTCATTTTCGTCCTCCCAAGGATTATTCTCGTCCAAATAGGGTTTTTAACCAATCTTGTGCATCCAATAAGTGATTTTGTGCCATTGGTTGAACATTTAGGTCATTTTCGTCCTCCCAAGGCTTATTCTCGTCCAATTAGGGTTTTTAACCAATCTTGTGCATCCAATAAGTGATTTTGTGTCGTTGGTTGAACATTTAGGTCATTTTCGTCCTCCCAAGGCTTATTCTCGTCCAATTAGGGTTTTTAACCAATCTTATGCATCCAATAAGTTATTTTGTGTCATTGGTTTAACATTTAGGTCATTTTCGTCCTCCCAAGGCTTATTCTCGTCCAATTAGGGTTTTTAACCAATCTTGTGCATCCAATAAGTACATTTGTGTCATTGGTTGAACATTTAGGTCATTTTCGTCCTCCCAAGGCTTATTCTCGTCCAATTAGGGTTTTTTATCAATCTTGTGCATCCAATAAGTACATTTGTGTCATTGGTTAAACATTTAGGTCATTTTCGTCCTCCCAAGGCTTTTTCTCGTCCAATTAGGGTTTTTAACCAATCTTGTGCATCCAATAAGTGATTTTGTGTCATTGGTTGAACATTTAGGTCATTTTCGTCCTCCCTAGGCTTATTCTCGTCCAATTAGGGTTTTTAACCAATCTTGTGCATCCAATGAGTGATTTTGTGTCATTGGTTGTCATTTTCGTCCTGCCAAGACTTATTCTCGTCCAATTAGAGTTTTTAACCAATCTTGTGCATCCAATAAGTGATTTTGTGTCATTGGTTGAACATCAAGGCCAATTTCGTCCTCCCAAGGCTTATTCTCGTCCAATTAGGGTTTTTAACCAATCTTGTGCATCCAATAACTACATTTGTGTCATTGGTTGAACATTTAGGTCATTTTCGTCCTCCCAAGGCTTATTCTCGTCCAATTAGGGTTTTTAACCAATCTTGTGCATCCAATAAGTTATTTTGTGTCATTGGTTGAACCTTTAGGTCATTTTCGTGCTCCCTAGGCTTATTCTCATCAAATTAGAGTTTTTAACAAATCTTGTGCATCCAATAAGTACATTTGTGTCATTGGTTGAACATTTCGGTAATTTTCGTCCACCCAAGACATTTTCTCGTCCAATTAGGGGTTTTAACAAATCTTGTGCATCCAATAAGTGATTTTGTGTCATTGGTTGAGCATTTAGGTCATTTTCGTCCTCCCAAGGCTGATTCTCGTCCAATTAGTGTTTTTAACCAATCTTGTGCATCCAATAAGTGATTTTGTGTCATTGGTTAAACATTTAGGTCATTTTCGTCCTCCCAAGGCTTATTCTCGTCCAATTTGTGTTTTTAACCAATCTTGTGCATCCAATAAGTGATTTTGTGTCATTGGTTGAACATTTAGGTCATTTTCGTCCTCCCAAGGCTTATTCTCGTCCAATTAGGGTTTTTAACCAATCTTGTGCATCCAATAAGTGATTTTGTTTCCTTGGTTGAACATTTAGGTCATTTTCGTGCTCTAGTGACTTATTTCGTCCAATTAGGGTTTTTAACTAATCTTGTGCATCCAATAAGTGATTTTGTGTCATTGGTTGAACATTTAGGTCATTTTTGTCCTCTCTAGGCTTATTCTCGTCCAATTAGGGTTTTGTGCATCCAATAAGTACATTTGTGTCATTGGTTGAACATTTAGGTCATTTTCGTCCTCCCAAGGCTTATTTTCGTCCAATTAGGGTTTTTAACCAATCTTATGCATCCAATAAGTGATTTTGTGTCATTGGTTGAACATTTACGTCATTTTCGTCCTCCCTGGGCTTATTCTTGTGCAATTAGGGTTTTGTGCATCCAATAAGTACATTTGTGTCATTGGTTGAACATTTAGGTCATTTTCGTCCTCCCAAGGCTTATTCTCGTCCAATTAGGATTTTTAAAAAATCTTGTGCATCCAATAAGTGATTTTGTGTCATTGGTTGAACATTTAGGTCATTTTCGTCCTCCCTAGGCTTATTCTCGTGCAATTAGGGTTTTGTGCATCCAATAAGTACATTTGTGTCAATGGTTGAACATTTAGGTCATTTTCGTCCTCCCAAGGCTTATTCTCGTCCAATTAGGGTTTTTAACAAATCTTGTGCATCCAATAAGTGATTTTGTGTCATTGGTTGAACATTTAGATCATTTTTGTCCTCCCAAGGCTTTTACTCATCAAATTAGAGTTTTTAACAAATCTTGTGCATCCAATAAGTGATTTTGTGTCATTGGTTGAACATTTAGGTCATTTTCGTCCTCCCTAGGCTTATTCTTGTCCAATTAGGGTTTTTAACCAATCTTGTGCATCCAATAAGTGATTTTGTGTCATTGTTTGAACATTTAGGTCATTTTCGTCCTCCCTAGTGTTATTCTCATCAAATTAGACTTTTTAACAAATCTTGTGCATCCAATAAGTGATTTTGTGTCATTGGTTGAACATTTACCTCATTTTCGTCCTCCCTAGGCTTATTCTCTACCAATTAGGATTTTTAACAAATCTTGTGCATCCAATAAGTGATTTTGTGTCATTGGTTGAACATTTAGGTCATTTTCGTCCTCCCTAGGCTTATTCTTGTCCAATTAGGGTTTTTAACCAATCTTGTGCATCCAATAAGTGATATTGTGTCATTGTTTGAACATTTAGGTCATTTTCGTCCTCCCAAGGCTTATTCTCGTCCAATTAGGGTTTTTAACCAATCTTGTGCATCCAATAAGTGATTTTGTGTCATTGGTTGAACATTTAGGTCATTTTCGTTCTCCAAATGCTTATTCTCGTCCAATTAGGGTTTTTAACCAATCTTGTGCATCCAATAAGTGATTTTGTGTCATTGGTTGAACATTTAGGTCATTTTCGTCCTCCCAAGGCTTATTCTCGTCCAATTAGGGTTTTTAACCAATCTTGTGCATCCAATAAGTGATTTTGTTTCCTTGGTTGAACATTTAGGTCATTTTCGTGCTCCAGTGACTTATTTCGTCCAATTAGGGTTTTTAACCAATCTTGTGCATCCAATAAGTGATTTTGTGTCATTGGTTGAACATTTAGGTCATTTTTGTCCTCTCTAGGCTTATTCTCGTCCAATTAGGGTTTTGTGCATCCAATAAGTACATTTGTGTCATTGGTTGAACATTTAGGTCATTTTCGTCCTCCCAAGGCTTATTCTCGTCCAATTAGAGTTTTTAACCAATCTTATGCATCCAATAAGTGATTTTGTGTCATTGGTTGAGCATTTACGTCATTTTCGTCCTCCCTGGGCTTATTCTTGTGCAATTAGGGTTTTGTGCATCCAATAAGTACATTTGTGTCATTGGTTGAACATTTAGGTCATTTTCGTCCTCCCAAGGCTTATTCTCGTCCAATTAGGATTTTTAAAAAATCTTGTGCATCCAATAAGTGACTTTGTGTCATTGGTTGAACATTTAGGTCATTTTCGTCCTCCATAGGCTTATTCTCGTCCAATTAGGGTTTTGTGCATCCAATAAGTACATTTGTGTCATTGGTTGAACATTTAGGTCGTTTTCGTCCTCCCAAGGCTTATTCTCGTCCAATTAGGGTTTTTAACCAATCTTGTGCATCCAATAAGTGATTTTGTGTCATTGGTTGAACATTTAGGGCATTTTCGTCCTCCCTAGCCTTTTACTCATCAAATTAGAGTTTTTAACAAATCTTGTGCATCCAATAAGTGATTTTGTGTTATTGGTTGAACATTTAGGTCATTTTCGTCCTCCCTAGGCTTATTCTTGTCCAATTAGGGTTTTTAACCAATCTTGTGCATCCAATAAGTGATTTTGTGTCATTGTTTGAACATTTAGGTCATTTTCGTCCTCCCTAGGCTTATTCTCATCAAATTAGAGTTTTTAACAAATCTTGTGCATCCAATAAGTGATTTTGTGTCATTGGTTGAACATTTACCTCATTTTCGTCCTCCCTAGGCTTATTCTTTACCAATTAGGATTTTTAACCAATCTTGTGCATCCAATAAGTGATTTTGTGTCATTATTTGAACATTTAGGTCATTTTCGTCCTCC
>JBBPBP010001227.1:0-13022 GCA_037974735.1 Cicer chorassanicum
TGATTTTGTGTCATTGGTTGAACATTTAGGTCATTTTCGTCCTCCCTAGTCTTATTCTCGTCCAATTAGGGTTTTTAACCAATCTTGTGCATCCAATAAGTACATTTGTGTCATTGGTTGAACATTTAGGTCACTTCCGTCCTCCCTAGGCTTATTCTCGTCCAATTAGGGTTTTTAACCAATCTTGTCCATCCAACAAGTACATTTGTGTCATTGGTTGAACATTTAGGTCATTTTTGTCCTCCCAAGGCTTATTCTTGTCCAATTAGGGTTTTTAACCAATCTTGTGCATCCAATAAGTGATTTTGTGTCATTGGTTGAACATTTAGGTTATTTTTGTCCTCCCTAGGCTTATTCTCTTCCAATTAGGGTTTTTAACCAATCTTGTGCATCCAATAAGTACATTTGTGTCATTGGTTGAACATTTAGGTGATTTTCGTTCTCCCTAGGCTTATTCTTTTCCAATTAGCGTTTCTAAATAATCTTGTGCATCCAATAAGTGATTTTGTGTCATTGGTTGAACATTTAGGTCATTTTTGTCCTCCCATTGCTTATTCTCGTCCAATTAGGTTTTTTAACCAATCTTGTGCATCCAATAACTACATTTGTGTCATTGGTTGAACATTTAGGTCATTTTCGTCCTCCCTAGGCTTATTCTCGTCCAATTAGGATTTTAACCAATCTTGTGCATCCAATAAGTGATTTTGTGTCATTGGTTGAACATTTAGGTCATTTTCATCCTCCCAAGGCTTATTCTCGTCCAATTAGGGTTTTTAACCAATCTTATGCATCCAATAAGTACATTTGTGTCATTGGTTGAACATTTAGGTCATTTTCATCCTCCCAAGGCTTATTCTCGTCCAATTAGGGTTTTTAACCAATCTTGTGCATCCAATAAGTACATTTGTGTCATTGGTTGAACATTTAGGTCATTTTCGTTCTCCCTAGGCTTATTCTCTTCCAATTAGCGTTTCTAAATAATCTTGTGCATCCAATAAGTGATTTTGTGTCATTGGTTGAACATTTAGGTCATTTTTGTCCTCCCATTGCTTATTCTCGTCCAATTAGGTTTTTTAACCAATCTTGTGCATCCAATAACTACATTTGTGTCATTGGTTGAACATTTAGGTCATTTTCGTCCTCCCTAGGCTTATTCTCGTCCAATTAGGATTTTAACCTATCTTGTGCATCCAATAAGTGATTTTGTGTCATTGGTTGAACATTTAGGTCATTTTCATCCTCCCAAGGCTTATTCTCGTCCAATTAGGGTTTTTAACCAATCTTGTGCATCCAATAAGTACATTTGTGTCATTGGTTGAACATTTAGGTCATTTTCATCCTCCTAAGGCTTATTCTCGTCCAATTAGGGTTTTTAACCAATCTTGTGCATCCAATAAGTACATTTCTGTCATTGGTTGAACATTTAGGTCATTTTTGTTGTCCCTAGGCTTATTCTCAACCAATTAGCGTTTCTAACCAATCTTGTGCATCCAATAAGTGATTTTGTGTCATTGGTTGAACATTTTGGTCATTTTCGTTCTCCCAAGGCTTATTCTCGTCCAATTAGGGTTTTTAAACAATCTTGTGCATCCAATAAGTGATTTTGTGTCATTGGTTTAACATTTAGGTAATTTTCGTACTCCCTAGGCTTAATCTCGTCCAATTACGGTTTTTAACCAATCTTGTGCATCCAATAAGTGATTTTGTGCCATTGGTTGAACATTTTTGTCATTTTCGTCCTCCCAAGGCTTATTCTCGTCCAATTAGGGTTTTTAACCAATCTTGGGCATCCAATAAGTTAATTTGTGTCATTGGTTGAACATTTAGGTCATTTTCGTTGTCCCTAGGCTTATTCTCAACCAATTAGCGTTTCTAACCAATCTTGTGCATCCAATAAGTGATTTTGTGTCATTGGTTGAACATTTTGGTCATTTTCGTTCTCCCAAGGCTTATTCTCGTCCAATTAGGGTTTTTAAACAATCTTGTGCATCCAATAAGTGATTTTGTGTCATTGGTTGAACATTTAGGTAATTTTCATACTCCCTAGGCTTAATCTCGTCCAATTACGGTTTTTAACCAATCTTGTGCATCCAATAAGTGATTTTGTGCCATTGGTTGAACATTTTTGTCATTTTCGTCCTTCAAGGCTTATTCTCGTCCAATTAGGGTTTTTTACCAATCTTGGGCATCCAATAAGTTAATTTGTGTCATTGGTTGAACATTTAGGTCATTTTCGTCCTCCCAAGGCTTATTCTCGTCCAATTAGGGTTTTTAACCAATCTTGTGCATCCAATAAGTGATTTTGTGTCATTGGTTGAACATTTAGGTCATTTTCGTCCTCCCTAGTCTTATTCTCGTCATATTAGGGTTTTTAACTAATCTTGTGCATCCAATAAGTACATTTGTGTCATTGGTTGAACATTTAGGTCACTTCCGTCCTCCCTAGGCTTATTCTCGTCCAATTAGGGTTTTTAACCAATCTTGTGCATCCAACAAGTACATTTGTGTCATTGGTTGAACATTTAGGTCATTTTTGTCCTCCCAAGGCTTATTCTTGTCCAATTAGGGTTTTTAACCAATCTTGTGCATCCAATAAGTGATTTTGTGTCATTGGTTGAACATTTAGGTTATTTTTGTCCTCCCTAGGCTTATTCTCTTCCAATTAGGGTTTTTAACCAATCTTGTGCATCCAATAAGTACATTTGTGTCATTGGTTGAACATTTAGGTCATTTTCGTCCTCCCAAGGCTTATTCTCGTCCAATTAGGGTTTTTAACCAATCTTGTGCATAGGTCATTTTCATCCTCCCAAGGCTTAATCTCGTCGAATTAGGGTTTTTAACCAATCTTGTGCATCCAATAAGTGATTTTGTGTCATTGGTTGAACATTTAGGTCATTTTCGTCCTCCCAAGGCTTATTCTCGTCCAATTAGGGTTTTTAACCAATCTTGTGCATCCTATAAGTGATTTTATGTCATTGGTTGAACATTTAGGTCATTTTCGTCCTCCCTAGTCTTATTCTCGTCCAATTAGGGTTTTTAACCAATCTTGTGCATCCAATAAGTACATTTGTGTCATTGGTTGAACATTTAGGTCACTTCCGTCCTCCCAAGGCTTATTCTCGTCCAATTAGGGTTTTTAACCAATCTTGTGCATCCAACAAGTACATTTGTGTCATTGGTTCAACATTTAGGTCATTTTTGTCCTCCCAAGGCTTATTCTTGTCCAATTAGGGTTTTTAACCAATCTTGTGCATCCAATAAGTGATTTTGTGTCATTGGTTGAACATTTAGGTTATTTTTGTCCTCCCTAGGCTTATTCTCTTCCAATTAGGGTTTTTAACCAATCTTGTGCATCCAATAAGTACATTTGTGTCATTGGTTGAACATTTAGGTGATTTTCGTTCTCCTTAGGCTTATTCTCTTCCAATTAGCGTTTCTAAATAATCTTGTGCATCCAATAAGTGATTTTGTGTCATTGGTTGAACATTTAGGTCATTTTTGTCCTCCCATTGCTTATTCTCGTCCAATTAGGTTTTTTAACCAATCTTGTGCATCCAATAACTACATTTGTGTCATTGGTTGAACATTTAGGTCATTTTCGTTGTCCCTAGGCTTATTCTCAACCAATTAGCGTTTCTAACCAATCTTGTGCAACCAATAAGTGATTTTGTGTCATTGGTTGAACATTTTGGTCATTTTCGTTCTCCCAAGGCTTATTCTCGTCCAATTAGGGTTTTTAACCAATCTTGTGCATCCAATAAGTGATTTTGTGTCATTGGTTGAACATTTAGGTCATTTTCGTCCTCCCTAGGCTTATTCTCGTCCAATTAGGGTTTTTAACCAATCTTGTGCATCCAATTAGTGATTTTGTGTCATTGTTTGAACATTTAGGTCATTTTCGTCCTCCCAAGGCTTATTCTCGTCCAATTAGGGTTTTTAACCAATCTTGTGCATCCAATAAGTGATTTTGTGTCATTGGTTGAACATTTAGGTCATTTTCGTCCTCCCTAGGATTATTCTCGTCCAATTAGGAATTTTAACCAATCTTGTGCATCCAATAAGTGATTTTGTGTCATTGGTTGAACATTTAGGTCATTTTCGTCCTCCCAAGGCTTATTCTCGTCCAATTAGGGTTTTTAACCAATCTTGTGCATCCAATAAATGATTTTGTGTCATTGGTTGAACATTTAGGTCATTTTCGTCCTCCCTAGTCTTATTCTCGTCCAATTAGGGTTTTTAACCAATCTTGTGCATCCAATAAGTACATTTGTGTCATTGGTTGAACATTTAGGTCACTTCCGTCATCCCTAGGCTTATTCTCGTCCAATTAGGGTTTTTAACCAATCTTGTGCATCCAACGAGTACATTTGTGTCATTGGTTGAACATTTAGGTCATTTTTGTCCTCCCAAGGCTTATTCTTGTCCAATTAGGGTTTTTAACCAATCTTGTGCATCCAATAAGTGATTTTGTGTCATTGGTTGAACATTTAGGTTATTTTTGTCCTCCCTAGGCTTATTCTCTTCCAATTAGGGTTTTTAACCAATCTTGTGCATCCAATAAGTACATTTGTGTCATTGGTTGAACATTTAGGTGATTTTCGTTCTCCCTAGGCTTATTCTCTTCCAATTAGCGTTTCTAAATAATCTTGTGCATCCAATAAGTGATTTTGTGTCATTGGTTGAACATTTAGGTCATTTTTGTCCTCCCATTGCTTATTCTCGTCCAATTAGGTTTTTTAACCAATCTTGTGCATCCAATAACTACATTTGTGCCATTGGTTGAACATTTAGGTCATTTTCGTCCTCCCTAGGCTTATTCTCGTCCAATTAGGATTTTAACCAATCTTGTGCATCCAATAAGTGATTTTGTGTCATTGGTTGAACATTTAGGTCATTTTCATCCTCCCAAGGCTTATTCTCGTCCAATTAGGGTTTTTAACCAATCTTGTGCATCCAATAAGTACATTTGTGTCATTGGTTGAACATTTAGGTCATTTTCATCCTCCCAAGGCTTATTCTCGTTCAATTAGGGTTTTTAACCAATCTTGTGCATCCAATAAGTACATTTCTGTCATTGGTTGAACATTTAGGTCATTTTCGTTGTCCCTAGGCTTATTCTCAACCAATTAGCGTTTCTAACCAATCTTGTGCATCCAATAAGTGATTTTGTGTCATTGGTTGAACATTTTGGTCATTTTCGTTCTCCCAAGGCTTATTCTCGTCCAATTAGGGTTTTTAAACAATCTTGTGCATCCAATAAGTGATTTTGTGTCATTGGTTTAACATTTAGGTAATTTTCGTACTCCCTAGGCTTAATCTCGTCCAATTACGGTTTTTAACCAATCTTGTGCATCCAATAAGTGATTTTGTGCCATTGGTTGAACATTTAGGTCATTTTCGTCCTCCCAAGGCTTATTCTCGTCCAATTAGGGTTTTTAACCAATCTTGTGCATCCAATAAGTGATTTTGTGTCATTGGTTGAACATTTAGGTCATTTTCGTCCTCCCTAGTCTTATTCTAGTCCAATTAGGGTTTTTAACCAATCTTGTGCATCCAATAAGTACATTTGTGTCATTGGTTGAACATTTAGGTCACTTCCGTCCTCCCTAGGCTTATTCTCGTCCAATTAGGGTTTTTAACCAATCTTGTGCATCCAACAAGTACATTTGTGTCATTGGTTCAACATTTAGGTCATTTTTGTCCTCCCAAGGCTTATTCTTGTCCAATTAGGGTTTTTAACCAATCTTGTGCATCCAATAAGTGATTTTGTGTCATTGGTTGAACATTTAGGTTATTTTTGTCCTCCCTAGGCTTATTCTCGTCCAATTAGGGTTTTTAACCAATCTTGTGCATCCAATAAGTACATTTGTGTCATTGGTTGAACATTTAGGTGATTTTCGTTCTCCTTAGGCTTATTCTCTTCCAATTAGCGTTTCTAAATAATCTTGTGCATCCAATAAGTGATTTTGTGTCATTGGTTGAACATTTAGGTCATTTTTGTCCTCCCATTGCTTATTCTCGTCCAATTAGGTTTTTTAACCAATCTTGTGCATCCAATAACTACATTTGTGTCATTGGTTGAACATTTAGGTCATTTTCATCCTCCCTAGCCTTATTCTCGTCCAATTAGGATTTTAACCAATCTTGTGCATCCAATAAGTGATTTTGTGTCATTGGTTGAACATTTAGGTCATTTTCATCCTCCCAAGGCTTATTCTCGTCCAATTAGGGTTTTTAACCAATCTTGTGCATCCAATAAGTACATTTGTGTCATTGGTTGAACATTTAGGTCATTTTCATCCTCCCAAGGCTTATTCTCGTCCAATTAAGGTTTTTAACCAATCTTGTGCATCCAATTAGTACATTTGTGTCATTGGTTGAACATTTTGGTCATTTTCGTCCTCCCAAGGCTTGTTCTCGTCCAATTAGGGTTGTTAACCAATCTTGTGCATCAAATAAGTACATTTGTGTCATTGGTTGAACATTTAGGTCATTTTCGTCCTCCCAAGGCTTATTCTCGTCCAATTAGGGTTTTTAACCAATCTTGTGCATCCAATAAGTACATTTGTGTCATTGGTTGAACATTTAGGTCATTTCCGTCCTCCCTAGGCTTATTCTCGTCCAATTAGGGTTTTTAACCAATCTTGTGCATCCAATAAGTGATTTTGTGTCATTGGTTGAACATTTAGGTTATTTTTGTCCTCCCTAGACTTATTCTCTTCCAATTAGGGTTTTTAACCAATCTTGTGCATCCAATAAGTACATTTGTGTCATTGGTTGAACATTTAGGTGATTTTCGTTCTCCCTAGGCTTATTCTTTTCCAGTTAGCGTTTCTAACCAATCTTGTGCATCCAATAAGTGATTTTGTGTCATTGGTTGAACATTTAGGTCATTTACGTCCTCCCATTGCTTATTCTCGTCCAATAAGGGTTTTTAACCAATCTTGTGCATCCAATTAGTAATTTTGTGTCATAAGTTGAACATTTAGGTCATTTTCGTCCTCCTTAGGCTTACTCTCGTCCAATTAGGATTTTAACCAATCTTGTGCATCCAATAAGTGATTTTGTGTCATTGGTTGAACATTTAGGTCATTTTCGTCCTCCCTAGGCTTACTCTCGTCCAATTAGGATTTTAACCAATCTTGTGCATCCAATTAGTGATTTTGTGTCATTGGTTGATCATTTAGGTCATTTTCGTCCTCCCAAGGCTTATTCTCGTCCAATAAGGGTTTTTAAACAATCTTGTGCATCCAATAAGTGATTTTGTGTCATTGGTTGAACATTTAGGTCATTTTCGTCCTCCCAAGGCTTATTCTCGTCCAATTAAGGTTTTTAACCAATCTTGTGCATCCAATAAGTTAATTTGTGTCATTGGTTGAACATTTAGGTCATTTTCGTCCTCCCAAGGCTTATTCTCGTCCAATTAGGGTTTTTAACCAATCTGGTGCATCCAATAAGTAATTTTGTGTCATTAGTTGAACATTTAGGTCATTTTCGTCCTCCCAAGGCTTGTTCTCGTCCAATTAGGGTTGTTAACCAATCTTGTGCATCAAATAAGTACATTTGTGTCATCGGTTGAACATTTAGGTCATTTTTGTCCTCCCTAGGCTTATTCTCTTCCAATTAGGGTTTTTAACCAATCTTGTGCATCCAATAAGTAAATTTGTGTCATTGGTTGAACATTTAGGTGATTTTCGTTCTCCCTAGGCTTATTCTCTTCCAATTAGCGTTTCTAGATAATCTTGTGCATCCAATAAGTGATTTTGTGTCATGGGTTGAACATTTAGGTCATTTTTGTCCTCCCATTGCTTATTCTCGTCCAATTAGGTTTTTTAACCAATCTTGTGCATCCAATAACTACATTTATGTTATTGGTTGAACATTTAGGTCATTTTCGTCCTCCCTAGGCTTATTCTCGTCCAATTAGGATTTTAACCAATCTTGTGCATCCAATAAGTGATTTTGTGTCATTAATTGAACATTTAGGTCATTTTCATCCTCCCAAGGCTTATTCTCGTCCAATTAGGGTTTTTAACCAATCTTGTGCATCCAATAAGTACATTTGTGTCATTGGTTGAACATTTAGGTCATTTTCATCCTCCCAAGGCTTATTCTCGTCCAATTAGGGTTTTTAACCAATCTTGTGCATCCAATAAGTACATTTGTGTCATTGGTTGAACATTTAGGTCATTTTCGTTGTTCCTAGGCTTATTCTCGTCCAATTAGCGTTTCTAACCAATCTTGTGCATCCAATAAGTGATTTTGTGTCATTGGTTGAACATTTTGGTCATTTTCGTCCTCCCAAGGCTTGTTCTCGTCCAATTAGGGTTGTTAACAATTCTTGTGCATCGAATAAGTACATTTTTGTCATTGGTTGAACATTTAGGTCATTTTCGTCCTCCCAAGGCTTATTCTCGTCCAATTAGGGTTTTTAACCAATCTTGTGCATCCAATAAGTACATTTGTGTCATTGGTTGAACATTTAGGTCATTTTCGTTGTTCCTAGGCTTATTCTCGTCCAATTAGCGTTTCTAACCAATCTTGTGCATCCAATAAGTGATTTTGTGTCATTGGTTGAACATTTTGGTCATTTTCGTTCTCCCAAGGCTTATTCTCGTCCAATAAGGGTTTTTAAACAATCTTGTGCATCCAATAAGTGATTTTGTGTCATTGGTTGAACATTTAGGTAATTTTCGTACTCCCTAGGCTTATTCTCATCCAATTACGGTTTTTAACCAATCTTGTGCGTCCAATAAGTGATTTTGTGCCATTGGTTGAACATTTTTGTCATTTTCGTCCTCCCAAGGCTTATTCTCGTCCAATTAGGGTTTTTAACCAATCTTGGGCATCCAATAAGTTAATTTGTGTCATTGGTTGAACATTTAGGTCATTTTCGTCCTCCCAAGGCTTATTCTCGTCCAATTAGGGTTTTTAACCAATCTTGTGCATCCAATAAGTACATTTGTGTCATTGGTTGAACATTTAGGTCATTTTCGTCATCCATAGGCTTATTCTCGTCCAATTAGGGTTTTTAACCAATCTTGTGCATCCAATAAGTGATTTTGTGTCATTGGTTGAACATTTAGGTCATTTTCGTCCTCCCTAGGCTTATTCTCGTCCAATTAGGGTTTTTAACCAAGTTTGTGCATCCAATAAGTGATTTTGTACCATTGGTTGAACATTTAGGTCATTTTCGTCCTCCCAAGGCTTATTCTCGTCCAATTAGGGTTTTTAACCAATCTTGTGCATCCAATAAGTGATTTTGTGTCATTGGTTGAACATTTAGGTCATTTTCGTCCTCCCTAGGCTTATTCTGTCCAATTAGGGTTTTTAACCAATCTTGTGCATCCAATAAGTGATTTTGTGTCATTGGTTGAACATTTAGGTCATTTTCGTCCTCCCAAGGCTTATTCTCGTCCAATTAGGGTTTTTAACCAATCTTGTGCATCCAATAAGTGATTTTGTGTCATTGTTTGAACATTTAGGTTATTTTCATCCTCCCAAGGCATATTCTCGTCCAATTAGGGTTTTTAACCAATCTTTTGCATCCAATAAGTACATTTGTTTCATTGGTTGAACATTTAGGTCATTTTCGTCCTCCCAAGGCTTATTCTCGTCCAATTAGGGTTTTTAACCAATCTTGTGCATCCAATAAGTGATTTTGTGTCATTGGTTGAACATTTAGGTTATTTTCGTCCTCCCAAGTCTTATTCTCGTCCAATTAGGGTTTTTAACCAATCTTGTGCATCCAATAAGTGATTTTGTGTCATTGGTTGAACATTTAGGTCATTTTCGTCCTCCCAAGGCTTATTCTCGTCCAATTAGGGTTTTTAACCAATCTTGTGCATCCAATAAGTGATTTTGTGTCATTGGTTGAACATTTAGGTCATTTTCGTCCTCCCTAGGCTTATTCTCGTCCAATTAGGGTTTCTAACCAATCTTGTGCATCCAATAAGTAATTTTGTGTCATTGGTTGAACATTTAGGTCATTTTCGTCCTCCCAAGGCTTATTCTCGTCCAATTAGGGTTTTTAACCAATCTTGTGCATCCAATAAGTGATTTTGTGTCATTGGTTGAACATTTAGGTCATTTTCGTCCTCCCTAGGCTTATTCTCGTCCAATTAGGGATTTTTAACAATCTTGTGCATCCAATAAGTGATTTTATGCCATTGGTTGAACATTTAGGTCATTTTCGTCCTCCCAAGGCATATTCTCGTCCAATTAGGGTTTTTTAACAATCTTGTGCATCCAATAAGTACATTTGTTTCATTGGTTGAACATTTAGGTCATTTATGTCCTCCAAAAGCTTATTCTCATCCAATTAGGGTTTTTAACCAATCTTGTGCATCCAATAAGTGATTTTGTGTCATTGGTTGAACATTTAGGTCATTTTCGTCCTCCCAAGGCTTATTCTCGTCCAATTAGGGTTTTTAACCAATCTTGTGCATCCAATAAGTGATTTTGTGTCATTGGTTGAACATTTAGGTCATTTTCGTCCTCCCAATGCTTATTCTCGTCCAATTAGGGTTTGTAACCAATCTTGTGCATCCAATAAGTGATTTTGTGTCATTATTTGAACATTTAGGTCATTTTCGTCCTCCCAAGGCTTATTCTCGTCCAATTAGGGTTTTTAAGCAATCTTGTGCATCCAATATGTACATTTGTGTTATTTGCTGAACATTTAGGTCATTTTCGTCCTCCCAAGACTTCTTCTCGCCCAATTAGGGTTTTTAACCAATCTTGTGCATCCAATAAGTGATTTTGTGTCATTGGTTGAACATTTAGGTCATTTTCGTCCTCCCAAGGCTTATTCTCGTCCAATTAGGGTTTTTAACCAATCTTGTGCATCCAATAAGTGATTTTGTGTCATTGGTTGAACATTTAGGTCATTTTCGTCCTCCCAAGGCTTATTCTCGTCCAATTAGGGTTTTTAACCAATCTTGTGCATCCAATAAATGATTTTGTGTCATTGGTTGAACATTTATGTCATTTTTGTCCTCCCAAGGCTTATTCTCGTCCAATTAGGGTTTTGAACCAATCTTGTGCATCCAATAAGTACATTTGTGTCATGGGTTAATCATTTAAGTCATTTTCGTCCTCCCAAGGCTTATTCTCGTCCAATTAGGGTTTTTAACCAATCTTTTGCATCCAATAAGTACATTTGTGTCATTGGTTGAACATTTAGGTCATTTTCGTCCTCCCAAGGCTTATTCTCGTCCAATTAGGGTTTTTAACCAATCTTGTGCATCCAATAAGTGATTTTGTGTCATTGGTTGAACATTTAGGTCATTTTCGTCCTCCCAAGGCTTATTCTCGTCCAATTAGGGTTTTTAACCAATCTTGTGCATCCAATAAGAGATTTTGTGCCATTGGTTGAACATTTAGGTCATTTTCGTCATCCCAAGGCTTATTCTCGTCCAATTAGGGTTTTTAACCAATGTTGTGCATCCAATAAGTGATTTTGTGTCATTGGTTGAACATTTAGGTCATTTTCGTCCTCCCTTGGCTTATTCTCATCAAATTAGGGTTTTTAACCAATCTTGTGCATCAAATAAGTACATTTGTGTCATTGGTTGAACATTTAGGTCATTTTCGTCCTCCCTAGGCTTATTCTCGTCCAATTAGGGTTTTTAACCAATCTTGTGCATCCAATAAGTGATTTTGTGTCATTGGTTGAACATTTAGGTCATTTTCGTCCTCCCTAGGCTTTTTAACATCCAATTAGGGTTTTTAAACAATCTTGTGCATCCAATAAGTGATTTTGTGTCATTGGTTGAACATTTAGGTCATTTTCGTCCTCCCAAGGCTTATTCTCGTCCAATTAGGGTTTTTAACCAATCTTGTGCATCCAATAAGTTAATTTGTGTCATTGGTTGAACATTTAGGTCATTTTCGTCCTCCCAAGGCTTATTCTCGTCCAATTAGGGTTTTTAACCAATCTGGTGCATCCAATAAGTAATTTTGTGTCATTAGTTGAACATTTAGGTCATTTTCGTCCTCCCAAGGCTTGTTCTCGTCCAATTAGGGTTGTTAACCAATCTTGTGCATCAAATAAGTACATTTGTGTCATCGGTTGAACATTTAGGTCATTTTTGTCCTCCCTAGGCTTATTCTCTTCCAATTAGAGTTTTTAACCAATCTTGTGCATCCAATAAGTAAATTTGTGTCATTGGTTGAACATTTAGGTGATTTTCGTTCTCCCTAGGCTTATTCTCTTCCAATTAGGGTTTTTAACCAATCTTGTGCATCCAATAAGTACATTTGTGTCATTGGTTGAACATTTAGGTGATTTTCGTTCTCCCTAGGCTTATTCTCTTCCAATTAGCGTTTCTAAATAATCTTGTGCATCCAATAAGTGATTTTGTGTCATTGGTTGAACATTTAGGTCATTTTTGTCCTCCCATTGCTTATTCTCGTCCAATTAGGTTTTTTAACCAATCTTGTGCATCCAATAACTACATTTATGTTATTGGTTGAACATTTAGGTCATTTTCGTCCTCCCTAGGCTTATTCTCGTCCAATTAGGATTTTAACCAATCTTGTGCATCCAATAAGTGATTTTGTGTCATTAGTTGAACATTTAGGTCATTTTCATCCTCCCAAGGCTTATTCTCGTCCAATTAGGGTTTTTAACCAATCTTGTGCATCCAATAAGTACATTTGTGTCATTGGTTGAACATTTAGGTCATTTTCATCCTCCCAAGGCTTATTCTCGTCCAATTAGGGTTTTTAACCAATCTTGTGCATCCAATAAGTACATTTGTGTCATTGGTTGAACATTTAGGTCATTTTCGTTGTCCCTAGGCTTATTCTCAACCAATTAGTGTTTCTAACCAATCTTGTGCATCCAATAAGTGATTTTGTGTCATTGGTTGAACATTTTGGTCATTTTCGTTCTCCCAAGGCTTATTCTCGTCCAATTAGGGTTTTTAAACAATCTTGTGCATCCAATAAGTGATTTTGTGTCATTGGTTGAACATTTAGGTAATTTTCATACTCCCTAGGCTTAATCTCGTCCAATT